>PVIW01008823.1:13032-57314 GCA_004026585.1 Noctilio leporinus
GGATATCCAAAAGTTTACTGCCTATATTTTTCTCCAGGACCTTTATGGTGGCACTGCTTATGTTTAAATCCTTTATCCATCTTGAGTTTATTTTGGTGTATGGTGTAAGTTGGTGGTCTAGTTTTATCTTTTTGCATGTTGCTGTCCAGTTCTCCCAACACCATTTGTTGAAGAGACTGCTTTTACTCCATTGGATGTTTCTTCCTCCTTTGTCAAATATGAGTTGACCATAGAGTCCTGGGTTAATTTCTGGGCTCTCTATTCTGTTCCATTGATCTATATGTCTATTCTTATGCCAGTACCATGCTGTTTTGATGACAGTAGCCTTGTAGTATTGTTTGAAGTCAGGTATTGTGATTCCTCCTACCTTGTTCTTCTTTCTCAAGATTGTGGTGGCTATTCGTGGGCATTTTTGGCTCCATATAAATTTTTGAAGTATTTTTTCTATTTCTGTGAAGTCTGTCATTGGTATTTTAATTGGGATTGCATTGAATATGTAGATAGCTTTGGGTAGTATGGACATTTTAATGATGTTAATTCTACCTATCCATGAACATGGTATATGCTTCTATTTATTTGTGTCTTCCTTGATTTCTTTCTTCATTGTTCTGTAGTTTTCTGAGTACAGGTCTTTTACCTCCTTAATTAAGTTGATTCCTAGGTACTTTATTTTTCTTGTTGCTATGGTAAATGGGATTTGTTTTTTCGCTTCTATTTCTGATGTTTCATTATTGGTATACAAAAATGCTTTTGAGGCCCTGGCTGGTAGCACAGTGGATAAGGTGCTGGCCTGCGAACCCAAAGGTCGCTGGTTCGATTCCCCAGCCAGGGCACATAATCAGGTTGCAAGCCAGGTCTCCAGCCAGGTCTGTGGCTGGAGGCAGGTGAAAGGCAACCATACATTGATTCTTCTCTCCCTCTCTGCCTCTCTCTCTCCCCTCTCTCTGGAAATAATAAATAAAATCTTTAAAAATAAATAAATAAAAATTTAAAAAAATGCTTTTGATTTCTGGATATTGACTTTATACCCAGCTATTTTGATAAATTTGCTTATTAGGTTCAGTAAGTTTTGGGTTTAACCCATCGGGTTTTGTATGTACAGTATCATATCATGTGCAAATAATGACAGTTTGACTTCCTCCTTTCCCATTTGGATACCTTTGATTCCTTTTTCTCCTCTGATGGCTATAGCTAGAACTTTCAAGACAATGTTGAATAGAAGTGGAGAATGTGGGCAGTCTTGTCTCGTTCCTGATCTTAGGGGGAAAGCTTTCAATTTTTGTCCATTAAGTATGATGTTAGACATGCTTCTTATAATTTTTGTTCAGCTTTTATGATTCATAATTTGAATAGGTCATCAGCATCTATTTTATTTTGTTTGACTTCTGGTCATTCCTTCATGGTTCATTCCTGCCTTTTCTCCCCACAGGGGAAATCTCATAAGAAAGGGTGGGTCTCCCTTTTAGTTGTCACCCAGAGACTTAAACCACACAAGCCCCTAAAAGAAGAATTGACAACCTACACCACGTGGACAAAACAGAAGACCTGGTCCAGTCTCCTTCCCTGATTCCATCAAAGCACATCTGAATTGCTGAAAGGCCTTTTCTGTTCCTGCCAGCAATTTGAACCCTGTGCATGATACACTTTCTGTGTTCCCGTGTGTGTGTCTGTCCTCGGCCTGCACATCCACGCCAAGCTGCCTTGGGCCCCTCAGTTTGTGTGTAGTGTCAACTCCTCCTGGTGCTGTGAGCATGACACCCAGTTAAAGAACCTCACCACTCTGGAATAAATTTCCTGTGCTTCTGGTGCCAGCTCTCCAGCATACATGTGTCCTGTGCTGGCCAGCTTGAACACTGAGCTGTGTGGGGCTGGGATGAACTGTAGGATCAAGCAGAGCCTTGGGTTAGATTCTGTGACATAGGACAGAATGTTTGAAAATTCATGGGAAGTGGACACAACAGTTTCTGAAAGAATCTCAATCTCTTGAGCACACATTTTTGTCTTCCTTACAACATATTTTCTAATCAGAGACTTCAGAGGTGAGTGCAGAATCAGGAATCCAGAGAAGTTCCTGAGGAAACCGTTACAGGGAGAGGAAACTGCAAGAAAGCAGCCGTGTGTCTCCCACTGCACCTGCTCCTGGGACGGTGCTTGTGTTCACAGGCCTTGATCACCCCCTGGTGGTTGCAGCTCCTCCTACAGGGAGGTTTGTGTCTGGGCTCAGGCTGACTCCCCTCACTGTGTCTCTTGCACAGAAATACATGGCGGTATCCTCGGCTCTCAGGCTGCTCAGCTCCATGTAGGCTGTGCTGGTGGACTTGTCTGTGGTTATGGTGACTCTGCCCTGGAACTTCTGTGCATAGTTTGTGTTACCATTGTATAGGTTAACCCATTCCATCCACTCAAGCCCTTGCCATGAAGCTTGTCGCACCCAGTGCATGTAGTAGCTGGTGAAGGTGTATTCCCAAGCCTTGCAGGAGACCTTCACTGAGGCCCCAGGCTTCCTGATCTCAGCTTCAGACTGTGTCAGCTGCACCTGGGCGTGGACACCTGTGGAAAGGATGCAATAGTGTGTACTAAGCACTCTTGACTTCCCTGGGTCCCCCTCAACCTAGGGCCTGGGGAGCTCCTTACCTGTAACCAGTGTCACCAGGAAGAGTGCTCTCCATGTCCAGTCCATGGTGAGGGACTGTGTTGTTGGGACCTCTGCAGTGGAGGGTGTGACTGTGGGTGATTCTATCAGGGCACAGACAGACCCACATTTAACCTGGTCTACTTCTTCTCATTTGCATATTCATGATGCAGAGTGTTTCATAGCTAAGTACTTGTCCCCACCTGAGAAAAGGTAGAGGACAGAAGGAACCATGCTCAGGGAGTTGGCAGGTACATGTCTTAATCCATGTGTGAGGATATGTGTCCCCTAGCAGGACCCTGAGGTCTGTGCTGACATCTCTCCTCCCATTGAGGAACAAGCCCCCAGCGGACATGCTCTTCATTGTGAACCATGTTTGAGGGACAAAGAGAGCACTTGAACCATTTCTGGGCTTTAATGTTTGACTGTATTATTCTGGATAAGTGTTTCAGCAAAATGCTGCACCAACTGATATAACAAAACCATCCCTGTGTTTAATCTTTACAAATCAGAGATACATAAGCACTACAAATAATCCATTGACTGTGTTTCTTTTTTGTTACCAACTTTGGTAAATGTTCTGGTAGAGTAGGCATTTTACAGTCACCTTAGGTATAACAATTTTTAAAAATATTTAATGAAAAAGAAGACCAAGGCCTTCAGAGCAATTCCTTTCAAGCTCCCTCTGCACTTGCTCCTATGCAGCAGCCCTGAGCTTGTAGGTTCCATGCACAACTCCCCTTGTGCCCAGCTTAAGCCCAGCAGGAAAGGGTCCTCTCTGGGCTCAATAGGCCTGGAACTGTCCCGTCACTGGTTGAGAATTAACTGTTGAGCCCTTATTCAATATGCTTCCTCAGGAGCACCCTGTGTTTAGAGATCTCAGGTAACAGAAAATTGACTTTACTAATCTAATCTCCATTGGATCTTCAGGGAGCCCCTAATCCAGGATTCTGTGAATCCACCTGGGTGCCCCTACACTGAAGGTGTAAAATGCACTGTCTCAGTCAATGCTTCTGAACCTGAAGTTCTCATGGACTATGGGGACTCTGGTATCCTCAGGTCCCTCGGCTTGCAGGTCCTATGTGTTTATCACTACATGTGGCCCTAATTCTACTGCAATTCTACTGCTCACTATCACACACACACACACACACACACACACACACATGCACACATACACACCTGGTGTGGATTTTCATGATAATAAAATACAGGTTACCTTTATCCCTTGTTCCTAGCTCATGGTCAGAGCTTCACACTGACCTTGCAGTTATGAGTGACCTGCTTTGATAACAGAACTAAAACAAACATGATTTTTGTTGATTTATTTTTATTGTATTACAATGTTTCATTTTCCTCCCATTGCTCACCCCTATTCTCCCTCCCCTCTCCCACAATCAATCTCCACCCTCTTGTTCATGTCCACTGGTCTTTCACTTTAGCTCCTCCTCTAAATCCTACCCCTTCTTCCTCCTGTTTTCTTCCTCCCTGCACCCCTCTCCCCTCTGGTCAACTTCATTCTGTTTGTTTTTTATTTCCCATGTCTCCGACTTCTTTGTGTCTGTTTCTTTATTCATTAGTCTCCTGTATTAGATGAGATCATATGGTATTTGTCTTTCACCTACTGGCTCATTTCACTAGGCATAATATACCCAGTTCCAACTATGCTCTAACAGAGGTAGGAGTTCTTTTCTTCTGTTGCATAGTATTCCATGGTGTAAATGTACCCCAATTTTTTATTCTATTCATCCACTGTTGGGCACTTAAGCTGTATCCAATACTTTGCTATTGTGAATAGTGCTGCTATGAACATAGAGGTGCAGAGGTTCTTCTGAACTGGTGTTTCAGGATTTTTTAATGGTATAGGCCTAGCAGTGGAATTTCTGGGTAAAATGCTGTTCTACTGTTAATTTTTTGAGGAAATTCCATATTGTTTTCCATAGTGGCTGTGCTGGTCTGCATTGCACTAGTGTTCCCATTTCTCTACACCCTTGCCTGCATTGTTGTTTGTTGATTGGTTAACAATAGCCATTCTGAAAGGTGTGATGTGGTATTTCATTGTGGTTTTAATTGGCATTTCTCTGATACCTAATAGTGTTGAGCATTCTGTCATATGCTCATGGGCCCTTTGTATGGTCTCTTCATTTCTTCAATTGATAAAAAGACTTAAGAGGGCCTCATCTTGTAAATTTCTATGCTTTCAGCATGTGCAATCTGCAGAGGCAATGATGAGAAGGCTCCTGGCTTGTTTTGGGTGCAGATCCAGAGGACCCTTGTTCAGTCAGTGCAGTGACAGGCAGGGGTTTCGCTGACCTACATGTCCCCATTCTCAGAGTTCACAGCCAGGAGCCCTGAAGTAGGAAACAATGGGGGATATTGGATGAGGGTCTCCACAGAACCAGAAGCAGGTACTGTGCAGGAAGAGGGATCCCAGAAAATTAGCCCTGGGTGTTTAAAGTCCCAGTGGTACAGTGACTGAGTTGTTTTGTCCTTCACCTCCTTGCATACTGAGCATCCTTTGCAATTCAACCCTTTTGTCTTTCCACAGAAAATTTGTTTCTGGGCTCACACTGACTTTATTTTTGAGACTCTCAGACAGTAATACTGGGAGGTGTCTATCTGAAAATGGACAATGTTCTGAATCATCCCTCTAGATGGAGTATCTGCCTCTCACAGGTGCAGTATGCTGTGTCATGTCACTTTAGATACCTTCTAAAAAGACTTGCCTGTTCCAGTGTTCTTTGGTTGGGTCAGTAACATGCAGTTAGTATAATGTCAGTTACTATAAATCTATAACATTTACAGAAAACATTCAGAGACTTGGAGGGATAGGGACAACTGGAAGTGCACAGCTCAGATTAAAGCACATCCCTGCCTAAGAGTAAGTCCTAGCCTGAGGTGTGAAAAGATTTTGGTTTAGCCACACCACCACACACAAGCCTGTACTGTGACAATAAGGGTAGTGTGCAGCTGGATGAGAAGGAGAAATGAGAGGATAGGCAGGGAGGACAGAAGGTGCCAACCCCATGCCAAGGAGGGAACACAATCAAGGAGTCATTCAAAGAGTCGTTGAACCCCCTTGTGCTAATGGCAGAAACCAACTTCAACAACAGTCTCTGAAATAGAGACATTGGTAAACACAGCTCACCTCTTCACACAACTACATGAAAATTACAACTAAACTATTAAACAGCCATCATGCAGAAACATCAGCAGCAAACACAGTTTCACAGCTTGGCTTTAGCAAGAATCTCCAAGCCCATCACAAGTAGCACATTGCTTTCTAGCTCATGCAGGGTGGCCCTGGGCAGAACACATTTGGGGGACTGATCTTGGACTGCAACACCCAGGAAACCCCAGAGAATTCACACCCAGTGGACAGTTACAAACCTGTCCAAGCATCACTACCCTGTTCATACACAGCTGATCCTCCAGAGAGAGGAGGTGAGTGTTCAGTAGTCATAGCTAGTCCTTACAGCTGATAGGCCTCGGAAGTCCCTTCCAGTGACCTTCCAAGAGCAATCAAGCTCAACTTCTTGTGGAGAGTTTACTCAGCTCACACAAACAGGGCACCCTGTGTACATAGCTGGGGTGATAAGGGAGGCTTTACTACTGGGCCCTGCAGGACACCTTCTATGTTTGGCCAGGTTAGCAAGACAGGGCATCATAGCAGCTCTATCTACTACAGAGAAACAAACACAGGGAGGCTGCCAAAATGAGGAAACAAATAAACTAACTAACTAAATAAATAAACATGGCCCAATGGGTGGGTGGGGGGAACAGATCAAAATGGAAGAAAAACACCTTATCAAAGTGGAGATAAGCAATCTAGCATATGTAGAATTCAAAATACTGGTTATAAGGATGCTCAAGTAATCTAGTGAGGACTTCAACCACATAAAAAGGCCCTGTCAGAAACAAATGGAAATGAAATAAATTTTAAAAAAACAAACAATAATAGAGAGGATAAAGCCAAGAATAAAATCAATAATTTGGAATATAAGGAAGGAAAGGGGAAAAAGTCAAAAAACAAAACAAGATGCTTGTGAAGAAAAAATTCCCTACAGACACATTTCTCAGGCCCTATCCTGTCCTTAGCTGCACAGGACTTTCAAACAATTTGCTGTGTCAGCCTTGCTATAAAAATGGTCTTATATAAAGGACAGTCCCATTTCTTTTTCTTTAAGTGATTATGATGTTCTTTGTACCTGAGCACCTGCCTCTAAATACAGGCAAGCTCAGACACCCTGATTCTTTATTTTGAATATTTTGTAATTCTGGCAGTCTTATTACTATTGTGTTGTAAATATTATATCTTCTGTCTCAAATACTTTGTAAAATACAGGTTTTATTTATATTGTTACATTTTGTACTTTCTGCAAGTTTTCTTAAATAAGTCTTTCAAATCGGAAAGCAAGTAAATTTTGAGTGAAAAGCAACATACTTATTTTCTCCATATGTGCTTTCTGGGTCACTCTAACTTCGCATTGACTTCCTCTGAGGTCACATACCTTGTACAGTTGACCTGTGTCCATCTCTCCAGCAAAGCCACTCAGTCTTTCATTATGGGTGTTGACCCTTCTCCTCCAACAAAGTCCTCAATTTTATCCAAAAATGCTCTAGTGTGTGATCAAATGGGTTTCCGGAGGTCCTTGAAAAAGGCTTCACACAGAATAGGCATCTTTTTTGGGTCATCACCAATAAGTCCAGGCTCACACACCATTGTCTGTGGGTCTAATCATCTCTGTTCTCTGCTACCAATTGTCGCATGAGCCAGGTCACAGAACCTTGGGAGTCAGAGATGCTGTGGACATGGGTGTGAGGTGAGCCTGCCTCACAGTTTTGTGCTTCATGCTCTACCTGTACCGTCCCATCATCTATAGAGATCTCCAGGGCTGGGCAGAAATGGTCTCCATGGAGTGGAGGGCAGCACAGTTCACCCAATGATGGGGCTGATCTTTTTCCCAGTTTCCCACTCAAGGCAGGCCCAGGGTCACTGCCACAACCCTGACTGAGGGCTGCACCCTCCTTGCTCTGGTGAAATGAGGCTCCAAGGCAGCCAAGAGCAGAAGGACATGTGATGTGTGAGCAGAAGAGGGCAGAGCTCATATTCCCTGTGGTATCATCAGGATGACATCTGGAACATGGGAATACAGAGCTAATGTTTCAGTTCAACACAAAGGATTTCCACTGATTTATTTTCTAGTCTGTAAATAAGTCTTTTATTTTATGTTGTTTCAAAAAAAAAAAAAAACTATTGTTAAGACATCTTGTTTGGACTCTTCTGCATCCCTTTGCCTGCGCCAGGTGTGGTGAAGGCACAGCTCACCCCACTGGGCTCCTAGGGATTCTGGCATAAAGACTGAAACGCAAAGTTCACTGAGCCTTGCTTGCTTAGGGTAGTGTATTGCTAACACTGCAGGAATAGGCCCATAGCAGCCTGTAAGAAAAAAGATGAGATGTGGGAAGACATTGATGGTCCTACTGGCATGGACCCCCACACCTCCTTTCCTAACATCCAGGACAGTGACAGAGTCTGTGCAGAGAAAATGTCCTTAGACCCCTGGTGGTGAGTGTGAGCACAGGCTCATAATTGCTGCATATCAGCCCTCACACCTTTATCTCCTAGTGTGTACATAATACATTTCAATATTTCATGTCAATTCCGGGCAAACCAGGAATATGAAGATGGTGTGGACATAGTGTGTCCATCTGATGGGGTGCCTTTCTGTACACTGGCAGGTGCTATGGGAAGAAAGTACCTCCCTGGGCATGAGGGAATGTAGAGCAGCTGTCCCTGGTGGTGCCAAGTCTGCATTGAATTCCTTTCACAGACCTTTCAGTGACAACTGCCATGCGGTCTCTGATATGCAATGTAGAGAAAATGACTGTTCCTGTCAGGATTCATTCACAGCCTCCTTGGGTGACAGGATGTGGCCTGACCTTCCTCATAATGATTTGTCCAGGCTGTTTTCCAAAGGAATCCGTTTCCTGGCAGCTATGGTCTCTGCGGCTAGCAGACAGCACAGTGAACCTTGGCACTTGGCTTTTTTGTTTGTTTGTTTTTGCAAGAGGAAAACATGGACATTTCACCCATCAATGCCTTGTGCAAGCCCCCCACCATATCTTTTCACTTCAGAGCCCCTGATGGCCACTTCACCAAGTGCAAAGAAGTCCTCTTGTTGGACCATGTCACCTGGAAGTTTCTTCGGATGGATTTGACAGGCCCTATTCAATGGTCCCCTTATCTCTCCAGTGAGTCTGTAGGCTTGTGCTCCATATGGTCATCTCTATAGTGACCAGGTTTCCACTACCATTTCCCAACCTGTGGCCAAAGCACTGGGCAGCACCCCTGTGTCCCTCTACTGGAGCAGCTGGGCTATATATGCTGGTGAAAGAAAACAGCTCATGATTCAGCCAACTGAGCTGATTAACAGTTACTTTCCCACCAGTATTCTCCATAATTCACAGCATGCTGGCCTTTGACCCAATAATCTGCCCATCCACCTAAACATGCAACCTGTATTTCATCCAGCACCTTGGTGGTCATTTAGAAGATGCTCAAGAAAAAGTACGCACAAGGGGAAGTTTCTTGTGTTTATCAGGTGTCAGCCACAGTGTAAATTGTTCCCCTTTCAATACAGTCATTCTGGGCACAGCTGACCTTGGGGAAGTGTTTGTCCTTCTGCCTTAAGGTGTTATGCATATTTTAGTTTCCAAGTTACTTTATGTTCTTGATCATAAGGGACTTATTGTTCTAAATGTTCAGCTTATAATGGTCTCAAGAGTGGCATCCCTGCACCCCTGTGTTGAGAAATTTCTATTCTTAAATTTCAGCACTTTCCACAAGTGGACCATGGACCTTCATTACAATGCAATTTGCATGGAAGCAAATTGTGGATACATCCTCAGTTATGTCCAAGTGTGAATATTAGTGACCAAACACACCGAGGCATTGCAAGTGAGAATTCAAACACTGCTGGTCATTACCAGGATTCTTTTCAAAGCTGGTTTTCTCTAGGTTCCGTCATAGAGGAGCTGTGGTAATGTCGCACATGTGGATTTGTCCTCCAACTCCAGCCTCCAGTAGGCACTGGGTTCCTAATTAGGTCCAGAGACAGAGAAGAGCATCAGCTTTTGTTTTCAATGTGTGTGGAACACCACAACTTGTTCCTAGAGCATTGAAAAAGTCCCCATTTGCACATGACCTGGTTGGGGCCTGTGCTGGATTTATTAATTATGTGTCAGTTAGGCATGCCACTGTGTCATTTCACTTACTGCATCTTTATCTGCTACACTGACCTTGTTATTATAATGTAAAAATCACACTTGAGACCTGCATCAAGCAAACATCCTTCAAACATACTTTCACAGTAATCTGGTGAACCAAATAAATCTGAATCATTTCTGTAAATGGACATCACAAATGTTCCCACATGAAGGCAGGTTGCTGTTTATTATTGTTCAAGATCAATTTGGAGGAAAAAAATCTCTGCAAGACCAATCACTGTGTGTTCTGTGTGTTCCCTGCTATTATGAGTGGCCTGTGCAACCCAGCTCTCCTGTCACCCTCAGGAATGTGTATGTCTGGGCTCACATGAATGTCCCAGCAGAATTCATGCTCAGCCCCACTCTCTGACACACCCAGTAAATGTCAGCTGGTCCCCTCAGCTGATCCACCTAGCACAGGATTTCTGTCACTTCTCCTTGGTAGCAAGTGCCCATGGCAGATGGTTGAGACCTGGCTTCACAGATGACCCTTCCTTTCTCTGTTTTTACTGACTGGGTCCCTGAGGAAGAACATGAGTTGAACAGAGGACTTGGTTCACCTTGAGGATGGCCCCTTGCTCCTTGGGCTCTGGATGGTGCTGGCTCCAGTCCAGTGTTCTCAAGGTCATTTCTCATGGTGCTACATCTCCCCTGAGGTAGTGATTCCAGGAAGGAGCTGCACATTGGTGAAATCATTCAGATGCCAGGATGGCTCTCGTACGGCTTGGGTTTTGGGGCACAAAAAAGATTTTTGGTTCCAATATCTGGTGACTGTGACTCAGGATGACCAGGTAATCTTCAGAGGGATAGCCCCTTTGTCCCTCTCAGCTGTCAATCTCTAGGATACGAGGAGGAGGTTCCTTTCTCTAACATCACAAGAGACACATGCTGTGGGGGCTAGAAATGTATTATGAAGTTGGATGACCTTGTCTATAAAATCACACTCCTCAAGGACTATGGAAGGTTTAAATACATAGTTTCCCAGATAGTGGCAGCCACCCACACAACAGTACCCATGTATACTCTGGGACACAAGGAAGAGAGGCACCCCCTTTTCTCTCAAGTGAACACCAGTGCAGCCTCCAGGCTCAACAGTAAGCTCTATGCAGAACACCTAGGAAGTGTGAAAGGCTGTCTTATGAGGTCCCATTCATTATACGCTATACAACTTGTGTCAAAATGTGCCCATTTCCTGGTAAGTTGAGATAGTTTAATTGATGCAACTTTCCAAAGTCTTAATTGCAGGTTCTACATTATTATCATCATGATCATTTACAATGTGAGAGACATGTGCAACTATGTACAACATGTAAAACTATGAGGTACCATGGGGTCTGTTTTATAATAATTGTGTAACCAATGTGTATACTCCTCTTTATCCACAATTGGGCTTAATTGTAATTGGAAAAGGGCCTTCATGAACTTGGCTTTTCTCCAGTCCTGTATGGTGTATACAAAAGAAATATCATCGTCATGGTAGGTGTTCTATCAAGATATTATTTATTGTTATCAATTGTAGGCAGTCAATTAATTGGGAGAAGATTTGGTCTGTATTATAAGGAAATGCATTTGTCAGAGAGGAGCCACCTGTGTCATGTACAGGTACCTGTGATGACAAATGCCTTCAGTAACTGCTCCATGGTGCATGCAGCAAATATAATTAATTATGGTGGAAAACACTGCATCTACCAGAGTTTATTTGAGTGTTCAAATACTAGCCTGACATCTGCTCACTGTGGAAACTCTGTGGTGGATGACAGAGAGTAGTGTGACTGTGAGTCCTTCAAACAGTGTGATAGCTGCAGAAGGGACTTCACCTTTACACCTGGAAGTGCTTCTCACACAGGTAGATGTTGCACAAACTGCATCTACTTGCTCCTGGGAACACTATGCATATCAATCCAAAACATATGTGATCTTCCAGAGTACTGCCTCAGGCAGACATTCACGTGCCCTAAATGTGTTTATCTATGAGAGGGAACCCCATGTAACAAAGACAGCTATTGCTATTATGGAAATTGTACTGACAGCACTGTACACTGCAAGGAGATCTTGGCAAAGGCACACAGAACTGTTGATATGCCTGCTAAAGCTTAACTACAAAGGGGCACCACTTTGACAGTGTATACAAAGTGGAAACACTGACTAATCTGTGGTGCTGACAATGACATTACGTGTAGATGCCTACAGTGTACCAATGTTAATATTCTGCCTCAGTTGCAGGAATGTGCTGGAATCCACCAGCCTCTGATAGAGGTTCCTTGTGTTATTGGGGTGATATGTACACCTGGAACATATGCAACTGGTATTTGTCATGTGAGACTAGGTACTTCCTGTGGTGATGGAAGTCTGTGTTAATGGTTATATGGACACCATAAACTATGACTGTCACTGTTTAAAATTCAAACTTGTTCTGGCTGATAGCACAGTGGATAAGGTGTGGGCCTGCAAACCCAAAGTATTCTGGTTCAATTCCCAGCCAGGGCACATAACCAGGTTTCAGTCCAGGTCTCCAGCCAGGTCCATGACTGGAGGCAGGTGAAAGGCAACCAACCATACATTGATGTTTCTCTCCCTCTGCCTCTCTCCCTTCCTTTCTTTCTCTGTAAATAGTAACTAAAATATTTTAAAAAGTAAAAATAAAATAAAAAATAAAATTCAAACTCAGGGGAATTTGCAGCCATAAAGGGGACTGCCATTGCCACATAGGCTGGGACCATCCACAGTTCATCCAGATATGTGATGGAGACAGTGTCCACAGGGGGTTCCCTACAACAAGTGTGTGGTCAGGGATGCCACCTAATCTGTCATTGGGTATTTGAGAGTACATGTATGCCTTCCTTGCTGCCCTGATTTTCAGAGTAGTCACCAATATGCAAATTATCAAGACCACTATAGTCAAGGAAGTGACAGATGATGGAAAACTAAGTAGCTTTCTGACTGCTGTGCAAGTCTAGGCAATATAGAAGAAACATCTGTAAAAAATCCCAAAAACCTGCTGAGGAACTGAGGCCTACATTTCTCCATGTGAGCAGGGGTCCTGCTATAAATCATGGGGAGTGAGAGCGTGGGTGTTTTCCCAACAATTCTCCAAAATAAAGCTTCAAAATTGCATGATGATGTCTCTAGAGCTTTTGTAAGTCTTTCAGAGTCCTCCTTGTGTCCTGAAAAGGAGATCTGGGCAGCAGCTGGTTTTGACCTGTGGCTAGGAGACTGAGGATTAGGGACTGTTGTCATTGGTTACTTTAGGGCCAGTTCCTGACAGGTCCCCGCAGTTGGGCTCCTGAGGACTGAAGCCGTCCTCAATCTATAGGGAGCCCCTCCTCTAACAAATCATGTTCAGGGTGATGACATGCTCCTCCTAACTTAAATGACGTGCTTCCCATGGGCATGGCTGTGGATGGTGGGGTGAGAGATGATCCACTGTCCATCTACTGACTCTGGTGCTACCCTGGAGAGAACATGTCCCCATGCTGAAGCTGAGATATTTCGGTGACATTTCATCCTAAAGGAGGTAGCAGTGACTGTCAGCACCTCTGGCCCTCTGAGAAAGCCCACATGGTTATGATTCCTTACTCACCTGCTCCTTTCAGAGAAAGGAAGAGAGTGCAGGCTAAGCCATGTGAGTGCCACATACCATCCTGACAACAGGCCTGTGGGGCTAGAAAGCCAGTATTCCTCGGTACCTACATAATCTCCGACAACATAGTACTTTAGCCCTGGCTGGTGTGGCTCACATGGCATATGAATCAAATGGTCACTGGTGTCCATTTGATTCTCCCTTGGGGCACGTGCCTGGGTTG
Organism: Noctilio leporinus; assembly: GCA_004026585.1. Lineage (NCBI taxonomy): Eukaryota > Metazoa > Chordata > Mammalia > Chiroptera > Noctilionidae > Noctilio > Noctilio leporinus. The sequence continues at coordinate 26,737 of PVIW01008823.1, forward strand.
GTAGCCAGGTTCCAGTTGGGGGCATGAAAGAGGGAACCAATCCATGTTTCTCTTCCTCTCTGTCTGCCCCCCCCCCTTTAAGAAAAGAAAAGAAAATCTTTAAAAAGATTGTTTGACAATGTAATGTGAAATTAATGTTTTATTATACATTAACATTTAAAATTGCATATTTTCTCCATGCAGTGCCAGTATATACTATTGAATTTAAAAGCCAAAACTACCCACAAATTCAAGGACCAGGAGAAACTGTGATGGACAGACACATTTGGCATTGTTGGAACAGGTGCCTGTGCACATACATTTCTGCCCTCCATCCTGTGACTAGTCATATGGGGGAGGGGCTGGGGAAGAGTGAGAAGGATGCCAGGCCATTGGAGCTCAATGGAGTGTCTGTCTAAGTCAGGTTTAGTGAGAATTAGGTCAGTGGGTGACAGCAGATTATGTTAAGGTGCATTTACACCTCCACCCAGTAAATGGGGAGCAGGAGGGTAGTGAGGTACAGGGAGGACAGAGGCCTGAGGGGTGGATGTCCTGGGGATCATCCCCTAACCCATGTGGAGCTAGGTGCACCTGTCAGAAGGAAGGGCACATGTGAGGACATTGTGTGCATGTTGGGAGACAGATGGCCTGAGTGCAGCACACCAAGACTGGATGGGGCTGGACCCCTTCTTGTGGGAAACATTTCCACCATAGGGAAGATGGGAGCTCTCAGGGTGGTTCCTTGCCAAGGAAAGAAAAGCTCTCATAGGGGCCTGGTGAAGGGAAGGCTCCTAGGCACAGGGTCAAATTTCACCTGCAGACAGACAAGAGAACCTCTTCCATGCTGTCTGCACTGAAAATGTGGAAAATGAGAGCCACAAAGAAGGAAGAAGTGTCCCAGGATGCGGCTGAGAGCTTTGAGAGGAAACTCCTGCTCTCAAGGAGAAGCCCCTTCCTTCCCCACCAGGCCCACACCTGCCCCTGGGGATGCTGTCTGTGCTCAAGGTCTCAGACCACCCCCTGGTGTCCTGAGTTTCCCTTGCAGCCCAGCCCTCCTGTCTCTGGCAGGAAGGTTTATTTCTGGTTCACATTGACTGCCCCTCATTGTGTCTCTCAACAGTTATATTGGCCATGCCCTCCTTTCTCAGGCTGTTCATTTGCAGGTATTGCACAACCTGGCCATTATCTCTATAGATGGTGAATTGACCATTCCTAGAATTGGCATAGTATGTGATACCTCCATCCCTATTAATATCTGACACACACTCCAGGCCTTTAACTGGAGCCTGGTAGATCCAGCTCATCCAGTAGAAATTAAAGTTGAATTCAGAGACCCACATCTGGGCTGTACCAAGACACACACAGACTCTACCATCTGCACCTCACACTGGACACCTACAAACACAGAGATAGCCTGGTTCAGGAAGCTGCCAACTATTTTCCTACTTTTTTAAAAGTATTTCATTTATTAATTTCAGAGAGAGGGGAAGGAGGAGAGGCAGAGAGGGAGAGAAACAGCAATGTATGGTTGCCTTTCACCTGCCTCCAGCTACAGACTTCCTGGAGACCTGGCTTGCAACCCGCTTATGTGCCCTAACTGGGGAATTGAACCAGTGCCCTTTGGGTTCGCAGGCCGGTGCCTTACCTACTGTGCCAGGGCTTGTCTGTTAACAATTACTCCCCGAGCCTTGGACAGTTTGGCTCAGTTGTTGGGAGTGTAATATTTTTACCTAAGTTTGTGGCCTCAATCCTAGGTCTAGGTGTGCATGATCCCCTTTCTGGGCATGTGGGAAAGACAACCACTCTCTCTTTCTCTTCTTCTCTTTCTTTCTCTCTCACTTCTTTTATCCCTTACTTTCTCTCTGACATTAATTTTAAAATGTCCTCCAGTGAAGAGAAACAATAATAATGGAAAAAATAAAATAATTACTTCTTACATTTGGTTCTGTGCCCTCCCCAGCGATCCAACTACTCCAGGAAATGATAAAAAGACTTAGGAGAGTAAGTTTTCATATTTGGGGAGGATTTCAAATGATAGATGCCTTTCCAAGTGGCCAGAAATGAACACAGCAATGAATTCAGCCATCATAAGCAGAGGACATCATTCTGAGAAGAATGGAAGTTCCATCTGCTCTTTTTTCCCCCTACAAAGTGTTCAAAGTATGAATTAAGAACAAAGTGTGACTCTATGGCACATGGACCCAGTGATGGAGGAGATGGAGTGTCTATGCGGGTCATTGGGAGACAGAAGTGTGAACTCTACAGAAAAGCAGACAGTGATCCTGGGTCATGTTCCTTCAGGGCAGTTTGGTGCTGAATGTGCAGCAGCCTCACTGACTCATTTTTGTTTTTATTCTTTAGACTCTGTAATAAAACAAAATTCAAATATTGGAAGCAAAGAAAGAACTCAGTCATGACCAGGCCTGCTTAGATGAAGGTTGTGATAGAAATTGGAGAGTATGTTGAAATTATAGAAAACTTAATATGAAGAGCATCATTTTTCTTTATCCATTCACTACATTTACATTTCCTTTCCTTCCTGGGGCTGGTGGCTCTAACTTTATATGAAACTGCTTAGTCATGGTGGTTCAGCTTTATTTTCACTATCAGCACCTCTGCCGCTTTGGACGTGATACATAGTTCTAATCAGGAATGTAAGACACAGGTTCACTCTTAATTCATTAGAAGTAAATGTCAGAAGCCTTCTCTCAATCCTACTTCATCATTGTCATGTTTGTAAATGACCTTCAGGAACACTTTAACTTTTTGCACATGAGATGGGCATCACCTGAGCATGATGTCACATGATGTGGATCAGTGGGCAGAACCAGGAAGAGACCCTCACAGGTACATGATGGTGGTGAAATTAAGCAACCTGGAGCTAACACATCCAGAATGTTGTTGTTGTTGTTTTATGTGGTAAATTTTCTCATCTGGAATGTTCAAATTGTCTTTTATTACTTTCCTCATAAACAGCCTCACGGAGAATTTTAGTCATCAACATGAAAAAGAACTGATTAACTCAGGGATTTCACATTTGATTCAGTAATAAAATGTGAAATCCTTCACTATAAGAAAAAAATGTGGATGGAACTACAGGGTATTATGTTTAGTAAAGCTAGTCAGACAAAATAACACAAACACCATATAATCTATCTTATATGTGGAATCTAAAGAGCAAAATAAGCAAACAAGCACACACACACACACACACACACACAGACTCATAGAACCAGGTAACAGACCAGAAGTCCAGAAGTTATAAGTGGGAAAGTATTTGTGAGCCTGAGTGAAAAAGAAAAAAAGATAAATAAGTACAAATTGGATGTTACTGCTTATACCCAGAGTATAAAGCACAGGACAATAATAATGTAACAGGTCTGAGTGGTGCCACTTAGGTACTGGAAATATTGGGCTATCATATTGAAAATTGTAAAATTGTCAAACTATGAGGAGCCACAATTTTATTGCACCAACACTCCTGACTCAGTGAATCATCATCATCACCATCACTATCAACTTCATTATCACTATCATCATCATCATTTGTTCACCCGTAATTACTGTTATTTTTATAGATATGGTTGTTGCCACCACTTAATGACTATCTAGTTATGCTCATTTATTATGTTGATCAGTGAACTATGTAGTCATAGTTTATCTATTTTATTGTGACTGCTGAAAACTGCTATCCTACTTCCATCCTCATCTCCATTTTTCCTACATGAAAAATCTGATGAGAAAGACTGGGTCTTCTCTTTACATGCCATTGGGAGACTGAAACCAAATAAGCCCCTATACCCAGAATTCCCCTCCCTCATCACCTGGACCAGGGGTGTGAAACTCGTTTTCACAGGATGCCGCATCAGCATTGTGGTTGCCTTCAAAGGGCTGGATATAATTTTAGGACTGTGTAATTGTAACTACTCCTTAACAATTAAGTGAGCTTTTAAGGAGTAGTTACATCTACACAGTATTACCATTACAATCAGCCCTTTGAGGGTAACCGGGCTGAACATATTGTTAAGGAATACCTGAGATACCAGCATGTCCCTGGCTTAAGATTCAGGGCCGTATATAACAAGGTGGAGGGTGGGATTTGGCCTGAGGGCCTTGTGTTTGCCACCGTGACCTAGATAAAATAAAGCCCTCAAAGCATATCATACTTGATGAAGGGCTTTTCTCGTTTTTCCTTCATTTTTCAGCAATGTGTTTGATAACTGTTCAAGTCCCCTTGAGTTGTGTGTTGTTAATCATCCTGCACATCTACACCAAGCTTTCCTGGGTTCCTCTTCCTCAGTGTGGTGGGACCTAAACTTGATGCTATGAACATGTGTATGACTCGTGCTACCATGACCCTTTCTCCTCTGGCTTTATGGTCATTTGCCTAAATGACTGCTGCCCAGAATGCTTGTGTCCTGTGAGTGACCCTGAGGCTGGAATGCATCCAGTAGAGTCTTTGCTTCAGCTGACGTGGCCCAGAAAGCTTGATGGTTCATTGGAAGTGGACACACAATGTCTGAAAAAGTCTCTGGCTTTTTCCCATGTGAGAATGTTCTTTATTGACAACACATGTTTTCTAACTCAGAGACTTCAGAGGTGAGTGCAGATTCAGAAATCAGAGAGGTTCCCTAGGGAAACTGTTACAGGAAAAGGAAATCACATAGTAAAGTAGCCCACACTTCCCACTGCACCTGCTTTTGAACGGTCCTAGTGCTTAGTGCCTATGATCGCCCCCTGGTGGTCAAAGCTTCTCAAGCTGGGAGATTTGTGTCTGGGCTCACACTGACTCCCCCTCACTGTGTCTCCTCCTCTGTGCAGTAACAGAGGGCCTTGTCCTCAGTTCTCAGGCTGTTCATTTGCAGATACCGCGTGTTCTTGGCATTGTCTCTGGAGATGGTGAATCGGCCCTTCACCGAGTTGGCATAGCATGTGGTACTTCCATCAGTAATGATTAGATCAACCCACTCCAGTGCCTTCCCGGGAGCCTGGCAGACCCAGTACATTCAGTAGCTACTGAAGGTGAATCCAGAGGCCAAACAGGAGATTCTCAGAGATCCCCCAGGTTTCACCAATCCTCCCCCAGCCTCCACCAGCTGCACCTCACATTGGACACCTGAAAACAAAACAAAAAAAAAAAAAAACCTTGTCAGCAACTATTATCTATCCACTGTTCCTCTCAGTCATGTCCACCCTCATACTCAGTGTCTCTCATGCTCCATAAATTACCTCTTAAAATTGTGACAAGGAAAACACAGCTGAGCCCAAACTCCATGGTGAGCGGCCTGTGTTCTGTACTGACCAGACACTGGAGAAACCTGGGAATCCCTGGCTGTCCCAGAGCTGCAGGGTCAGGGCTGGGCTGCTTTTCTTGAACAGAGGGGCCTTATTTGCATGTCTTTCTACTATATAAGGATCTCTGGGCTTATGACCTACCAATTGGGCTGTACCTCACACAGGTAACTTTCCAGGGGAGGGTGGTCATTTTAGCATTTTAACAACTAAACACAGAATCATAATCAATCCTTGTTTATGTCAATAGGTCACATCTTGGAACTCTGAGGGCATTATGTGGCCCTGAACTTCCACACTCCTCCCCTGAATGTGATCCAGGTCAGGATGGGGCACACCCCATTGGGTTTAGCGCACCTTAACTATAATAAAAAAAAATGAATTGCTTTCTGAATCTAGTGTTACCTACACAGCAGTCTATATACACTTGGGGAGTCAATATCCTCACTACTATTAAGAAGGTTGCACATCATCTGTGGCATGTTCCTCGATCAGCTAAGGTGAGACACATTCACCTGGGACTTTAAAAGACAACTGCTGCTACAGCCTGTGTATGGCCCAGGACCATGGTTTTGGATCCATTCAGTCTTTTTTGTTCCCACTGTTATCAGGGTCCTAGATAAACTCAGGCCCTGATGTAAATGGGCATCACAATGTGAGTGTTAGAAAGTCAGGTGTAGCTGACATTGCTGCAGCTGGCCCTGTGGTCAGACTTGGCATCTGTCATTGTCCCTTCCCATGCACACTCTGGATCCCCTAATCTTGTCTGACACTGTGGGGAGGAGGCAGCTGTGTGGCTATTTGTTGGGAAGACACAGACACAGAGAATATAGATATGCTGTGGACCATGATCACCTGGCCTCCATCAGATACTTGAATTATGCAAGTTTTCTTCCTCTTATTGAAGGCAATTAGAGAAAGGAATAGACTCCACCCTGGCCATACTGACCCATCTCTTCCCCCACTTGAAGAGGCCACCTTTGTCTATAATGGGGAACAGAGTGAAAATCCACCACCTGCACAGAAGCCTTTTTTCTACAGGTGGTCCAGAGCTGTGTGGACTGCCATGGAAAAGGCAGCTGTCACAGCCTCAATTTAATTGATCTCTGAGTGTGCCAACTATGAATGGATCTCTTTCTGAGAGGCAGGACTTCCAATCTGTTTCAGACTATGATCATTGAGGTAAAAGAAACATTCTGAAAGTTGCCTCCACAGCTGTACTGGAGGAATCATCCTGGTTAACATTCTGTGTCAGAACATGTGCTGTACTTCCCAGTTCACTATAATGTGCACTGTGTTAGAGGCATGAAGAGCAACCTAGAAGAAGATTGTCTACATGGGTTTATTTAGGGCATATAATGTCTTCTGAAAGGCACTGCCATGAATTAGTTTATTCATACACATGCAGGACCAAGTAGAGAGCCTGAAACCTGCTGTCCATGATTCTATTACCCTGTCTGCTCCTGGGATATCAAATGACACAGGTTGACTGTGTCCCATGCTCTTATTCCCATTAAGCATCTCTTACCCTCCATGGTTATCAGGTTCACTGGTCCAAGAAGAGCTCATATAGGAATTTATGTCAAGGAATTGGTCATCATCATGTTGAAAACTTCTTATAATAGAACCTGACCAATAGCAAAATCAAAGCCATGTTTAAAGAGGGTCAACTCTGGTAAGGAGCACTTTATGTCTCTCCATGGTGTGTTGGGCCTGAATTTGCTGCTTACCTTGCAATGAATGGTGAGTAGCCCACAGGATGAGGCCACATTGCCAATGAGTGTGGTGTCTATTCCATGGCAGCTCATGTGCCCAAGGGGAACATCCATGGCCCAGTCTCAGGGAAACCCTGATATGAACAGAATTGACCCTGGAAACTCTGGAGCAGTAGTGGAAGGACCACTTCAGATCCTTAAACTCTGATAATCCCTGATCCTTGACACAGCAGAATAACCATCCTTTTTTGGGACTCTGAGCTCACTCTAATATTAATGCAATTAAATGTGATATTTCAATGTTAATTAGTTAATAATAGCACCTGCATTGGCATAAAAGTCTATTTTTTTCTGTAAGATATCTCTAATAGCACTTAGTTGCTTTAACTTGCTTCAAAATGATTTTGTTAGATTATATAATGACATCTCTCATATCAATTTCCATTAAAATGGAGCTTATCAAAATAGATGAGGATTTGTGTAGTAATTTTAATACAGAAATTGGAAGAAAAATTAACAACTGTTTTTGGCAAATTGTGCTTTATAATTTCAAGAATGGTAAAAATCTAACCGAAACACACACAAAAATTCTGTGCAGTTCATGGAAAATATGTTGTGAGTGATCTAATGTTTCAGGTGATAATTGCAAAGTTCTGTCTGGAGTTTTTCAATGGACAATGCTTCATGGCTGGTTAGACCACTTGATACTTATAATAATCAAGCTGAGACATTAGTTGAGACCAATTAATATTATATCTATTGGGAGATAGGTAACATGTTCAGAATATCCAAATCAAGCATTGAAAATAATCTGTAATATTTTGATTTTGTTAGTGTCTTTGTGACCTGGGTTACACAAATTTTACAATAATAATAATAATAATAAAACTTTGAGTGTCATTCTGCATGGATTCTATATTAAATGTAATACGAATCTTTTGTTTTTAAAACAAAGAGTGGACAATGAAAACCCAATAGTTTCCAATAACGTGAGGTGGAAGACTTCATGGGACAAGTGAAATGAAACACCACTAACTACAAGGAGGTTGGTCTTCATCCAAAGAGGTTGATATTGTGTATATGGTGTAATTAGAAGGGAGTCTACCTATGATGAACTCCTTCCAGAAAATAGAACAATTGCTTCCAGCAAGTACTGTTTCAAACTAGACCAACTGAAAGCAGCACACAAGAATGACATCTGGAAGCAGTCAGCAGAAAACAGACTCTTTATTGATATATTACTAGATTATATGCTACATTGATGACCAAAAACTGTTACAGTTTGGCTAAAATTTCTGACCCATCTGCCATATTCACCAGATACTGCATCTTTAGTTTTCCAGTTACTTCAGTCTTTACAAAATTAGTTTAATGGAAAAAATTAAATTTTCTGGAAGACTGAAAAAGTTATCTGGATTCTGATGCGCATTCTGCATCTGCTGTTTCAGTGCTGGGTGGGTGGTGCTGAATACAACAAGCTCACCTACTTCCAGGCCAAATAGCAAAATGCCTCCTTCCCCACATTCCACAATCTGAGCAAACACACCTGGCCTGTTGCCAGACTGTCATCTGCTGAGGCCACCCATTGGCTTGCCCAACATGGTGCCCTGCAGCCAGTCCAAATACCTGGTCAACTTTGAACTAAGGTGTGTGTGTGTGTGTGTGTGTGTGTGTGTGTGTGTGTGTAGTTTTAGAGGTGTCCTGAAGTTAGCAGTCTGGTGGACTCACACCCATGACACAGGTGTCATCTGCACCAGGGCCTAGGACATAAGCCATCATAATTGATACCATAATATCCCTGATTGGGGATTTAAAGACAGGCCACACACTCAGAGACTATGACTCAAATTGCATGTTTAGTAAAATACTAGTTTTGCAAACACAAAATAAATTTTCAAAAAGAGAAGAAAAAAAAAAAGAACAAAAAGAGACGAAAACAAAACCACACTAAACTTAAGTTCATCATAGGACCAAACACCTGCTTAAATGGTGCCATCACTTGGAGAGCACTGTGGCATTTCCCCCAAATCATGAAAACAGAAGCCCCACATGACCAGCATCCCAGCCTCCAGTGCTCTCTCCTAACAGAATACAATTGGGGTCTGGAAAAGAGAGTCCCCTTGTCATTGCTGCTCTACTGACCATGGCCAAGTCATGGAGACCATTAAATACCCATCAATGGAAGAGAAATGAAGTATGCTATACATTCCTAGTGCAAACTTACTATTCAGCCTTAAAACATAAGGAATCCTGCCATACACCACAATGTGGATGACACTCCAGGTTGCTGGTTGTATGCCCTAAGCAGTCAGGAAGCCTCAGCACTGTGACCCCATGGAGGTGAGGTCTCTGATTCAGCACAGCACATGGACACAAGTAGCAGGATGTTTCCTACCATGTGGGAGGAGGAACTGGTGAAGCAGGTGTCCCTCGTTGGAAGTTTCCATATGGAGGCAGAGTTGGGGCTGTGGTCTGCTGTAGTCCTCGAGACTGCTATAAGTCGCAATGTGATGCACACTCCGGGATTTGTGGTGGGCACATCAAGTGGGAAATTGCCTTACTATGAGGAGCTGACAAGATACGAGCCAGGTTAAATAAGAGCACAGAAATACATTCTAGAAAACCATCTGGCATGTCTTCCTTGTCCAACCTGTGATGGGTTTGGCCTCCACACAGTCACCTTTTCCCTGGGCTCCCAACACTGCATTTCAAACAACCATTTGCACAGCTGATGGGGAAGAGGCATCCTGACAATGACACTGAACATTGCAGAAAATCTTCAAATTTGCACCCCCTCCTGCAGCTGAAGATTAACTTAGTTTGTCTTCAGTGAATTAAGTTCCTTCCCTCTAGGCCTCTAACTGCATCTCCCCATTCTCAAAGAGAACCCCTTGCCTTCCCTCCTAGTCAGAACAGCATTAGGACTCTTGCCTAAATCTGTGCTTCCCAAATAGTTTTTCTTTTTGATCTTAGATAAACAGTGGTTGTCACTCACTTTGTTGTTGTTGTTGTTGTTTTCTCACAGTGTTATTACAATAATTAAAAGAAAATCCTGCCACATGCAACTACACAGATGAACACTGAGAACATTGTGTTGAGTGAAGTAACACAGGGAAAGCTGAGCAAACACTGAAAGGTTCCTCTTATAGCAGGTCTCTTGGTTCAGATGGAGAAGCAGAGGGGAGAAGGGTGGTTGCCAGCAGTAGGTGAGGAGATATGGGGGGTCTGCCTTTCCAGGAGAGAAGCATCCTTCTCTGCAGGGTGTTCAGGTTCCAGAGGCCTCACTGCCATTCACTGCACCTGGTTTAACCATCAACCAGGTGCAGGTGTATTTAGTGTGTGTCAAGAGTAGATTTCACAAGGAGTTGTCATCACAATGCAAAAAGGGCAGACAGGAATTCAACTCCAGCACAAGTGTATGAAGAGCTACAAGGGCTTCAATCCTAGTCAGAATGTAGAAATTATTTTTAAAAGTATCACCATAACTTGAAATGGCCCTATTGGAACTCTGATGATGAAAAAGTATTTGCTCCAACAGAGATGCAACACTGGGAACAGCTAGACAACATGAACCAAAGTACACACCCCTTCCTGTCCCAGCACAGCTAAGGAGATTCCCCAGATGGGGAATTCAAGAGCAATAACTCCTTGCTGCCATCTTGTCACATGCTCCCCTTCCAGTGAGGATAGCTGTGTCCCTCATTCAAACCCAAGCTCTTGGCTGATAAGTTAGAGCTCCAGGCAAATGCCTCCAAAAGACAGGACTCACTCTGTTCAATCAACCCCAACCTTCGGATAGAGACCAGGTCCTGGGGGCACTAACATTAGGACCCTGAGACCCTGACTACCCTTTCCGGACATTTGGGGCAGGGTTCACCCACCAGGATAAGCAGGCCATGGTGACAAGAGCAGCCAGCACACAGCTCAGAGCACTCAGCTTCTTAGTGAGTGAGGAGTTAAGTCATCTTGTACCCAGTGAGAGGTGAAGAAAAGGGCTGGAAATCAGCCATCAAGTAGAGGTCCATGTCTGCCATGTCCAGGGATGACTGTAGCTAAGATCCATGGCTCAATCTCAATGTATTTCCCACAATCATCCTCATATAAATGTGTATCCTAGTGTGCAGGTTCTATGCTATCTCATCATTCTTGTTGGCTTTGTCCCACCTTTGTTCAATACTCTCTATATATGCATTCCTGTTGTTGATGTGGTGTGAATGCTCTGCTGTCATTCTAATCTGCTGCTGGAATGATTCTGACATTAACTTCCTCTGCAATGCTCTATTGTCATTTTTTTCTATGTTGCCAAATCCAATGTTAACCTGCCTGGAGCAGAGCTTCTGCAGTACACTTTGCAAAGTTGATAGGATTCACTTCAGACCCAAACTATGGAGCAGGGTCAGCCACAGCCACTCAGGGTGGGCTACTGGGTTGGCTTGTCACGCATATGTAACTCATGGAGGTGACTGTGCTGGATGTTTGGATACCCCTGCAGGACTGGGTGGTGGTGGAAGTTAACCATAAGGTGGTAGAGACTTTCCTAATGAAGACAGGGGACTCTGTAGAGAAGAAAAGTGTTCAGGCAGTAGCCAGTGTCATGGGGTGTTTATTCCTCACCGTTTTGTCTAAAGTGGTCTGGGAGTCACTGGTATTGGGAACACAGGTCTGAGAGTTGAAGGAGGACTTATCCTGGGAACAGGAAGCGAGGAATTCCTTTGGGAAAAGCATGGGAACTATTACAGTTAAAAGTGGCCACCATGAGGGCCTGTATTGTGACTGACTTCATATCAGAATCAGAAGTACAGGCCATACACTTCCCAGAGGCTGAGGGTAATGAGGAGGGGAGTCCCCACTCATGTTGAAGGCATGAACAATAGTAATGCATAAGATCAAAACCAAGGGCCCCCTGATGCCCCAGGGATAAGCTTAGCCTTCACCGCAGGTAACAGAGAACTCCATGATGCATTCATATTCCCAAGTGGAGCTGGTGGATTTGGGAAGCCAATTCCAGTAAAAGGCATCAGAACCTTACCTGTCAGGGTAACAAGTTAGGTTTTTAAGTAAAAACAAAAGGCACACATTTCAGTTTCACCAATGACTTCATTGAACAACATGTTCATCATTTTCTCACTAACTTCTATCATCTTTCCAGCAACTTCATAATTTCTTTTAACCAAAACTTGTTTATCATTTTTGGCATCAGAACCGGGTGTGCATTACAGAGGCAGCGTGAAAGACTCCTCGGAGACCTGGTCTGCATGGAGGATTGGCCCTCGTCCGGGGGAGCCAGGCAGTGTTGACAGACCCTGGGCACTGTTGGTGGACCCTGAACAGTATTGGGGGACCCTGAGCACTGTTGGCAGACAGGGGCTGCCTCCTCTGAGAGCTGCGGGGTCAGGGTCAGTCATCACAGGAGCCAGCGAGGTTGCAGGCTGCCCTGCAGTTGCCCATCTCAGGCAGGAACCTCCTCCAGGAGCTGGAGGGGGAGAAGCAGCTATAGACATCACAGAAGCACCCTGCTGGACTTCAAACGAAAGAAAAGGAAGTGCCCCAGAACACCAGCAGCCCTGAAACCAAGCTAGGCTACTGGAGGCCCAGCCTACCTGGGGGCTGACACCCAGAATCAACCCTGACTGTGACAACCATAGGCCCTGCCACTCCAAGACCAGCTAGACTGCAGAGTGCAGAGACCTGACCAAGAAAAAGAGGCAGACTCAGGAAATGGATTGCTCCTAATCTCAAGCACCTGAGTTACACTGAGAGTTACATGAACTATTAATCCCTAACATATCCTTCTCAAAAGTTACTTCCACACCTCAGAATTAGTGCATTTAAAGTAAATACTGTTTAAATCATAGTGTATCACAACTCACATATTTTTAATCCTCCCCTATCTCAATCCACCTAAATACCCAAGACCCTCCCCATAATCTTGATTTAAAGTCTATTCACTCTCTGGCTACAACGCATTCCCAGTCCTCAATCTAAGTATTTCTCCTCTCCCCAGCCACCCAAACCCATTCTTTATTCTTTTCTCTCTCTCTTTCTCTCTCTCTCTCTCTCTCTCTCTCTCTCTCTCTCTCTCTCTCTCTCTCTCTCTCTCTCTCTCTCTCTCTCTCTCTCTCTCTCTTTTTCCTGCTAACAACCCACAGGCCCTGGCTCCACCTGGACCAATCAGAGATCATAAAGGGTAAACAGCCACCTAAACCCTTTCTTTCTTATTATAGTTTTATTTTTATTTTATTTTTTCCCTTTTCTTTTTCTTTTTTCTTTTTTTCTTTTTCTTTTCTCTGCTATGCTCACAGGTCCTGACTTCATCCGGACCAATCAGGGATCATTAAGGGTGGACAGCCACCTAAACATTTTTTTTTATTATTATTATCTTCCTTTTTTCTGCTAAAAGCCCATAGGTCCTGGATCTACCTGGAACAATCAGGGATCACTAAGGGTAAACAAGAAGACATAGACTGCAACTATATAGTTGCATATATGTATAACATAGTTATACATATACATATACATATACATAGTGAACTATATACTGTTCACTCCTACTTGAGGTTTTCTTATTCTCACTCTCCTCATTTCTATAGAATAGAAAAGTTGGTTATCTCTCTCATATCCCTGCTATCTTTGCTACTCCTCAGCACACTTCAAAAATATCTATACTATAGTCAACTTAATCATTTTTCCCCTTGTACAACAGTCTTAATATATCTACATCCCTGTCAAGACTGACTCAATTGCAGTTGAGGGTGTGATTAAGAACAGGGTTACCTTGGAGGGTTTGGGTATACTTACATTTATAGGCAGTCAAAAGGGGAAGTAAAAGAGAAAGATATCACTGAAGGTATGATTATTTTGCCTGGACTGGTGGTTCTGTTTTAGGAGCAGCTCAAAAAAATGTATGAGAAAGGATAAAAAGAGTGTCTCACAATCAGCCAACTGGAAGGAAAGGAGCAACATACAAAACCAATCCAGAATACAACCAGACAGCCCAAATAAAGGACACTGCAACACTGAATTCCACAAATCTCATAATACAGAAGGGTACTCAACAATACCAGCAAACACAGAGATGCCCTAGTCAGCAGCCTGCCAACTTTTCATTATTCCTCTCAGTCATACCATTCACCTATTCCATTAATTACATCTTATAATTGCTACAAGGAAAATACCACTGAGCCCAAACTACATGGTGAGTGGCCTGTGTTCTGTCCTGACCAGGTGCTGGGAACAGCTGGGAATGCCAGGCAGGGTTCCTGTCTCAGAGCATCAGAGTCATGTCTGGGATGCTTTTCATCAGCAGAGGGACCCTTTTTGCATGCCCTCCTACTACAGAGGGAGCTCTGGAGTCAGACACTGACAAGAAGAATATGGTCCCAGAGTGTGACTTGTCCATGTGTGCATGTCTACAAAGAATTACTCCCCAGCCTTGGACAGCTGGGTTTAGCTGTTGGGAGTATAATATTTTCACCCAAGATTGTGGCTTCAATCTCATTTTTGGGCATGTATAATCAATCCCCTTTCTGAGCATGTCCCTTTCTGGGACCATATTCTTCTTGTCAGTGTCTGACTCCAGAGCTCCATCTATAGTAGGAGGGCATGCAAAAAGGGCCCCTCTGTTAATGAAAAGCATCCCAGACATGACCCTGATGCTCTGAGACAGGAGCCCTGCCTGGCATTCCCAGCTCTTCCCAGCACCTGGTCAGGACAGAACACAACCAATCTCTCTCTCTCTTTTCTTTCTGTCTTCCTTCCCTTATCCCTTACTTTCTTTCTAAAATCAATGAAAAACTGTCATCTGATGAAGAGATAAAATAATAAAATTAAAAATAAAATAATTACCCCCTACAATTGGTCCTGTGCTCTCCCCAGTGACCCAACTGCTCCAGGAGATGAGAACATGGCCAGAGAACATAAATTATCATAAATGTTCAGAGAATTCAAATGAGAGATGCCTTTGAAAGTCACCAGGATTGAACATACCAATAAATTCAACCATCATGAGCAGAGAAGATTGTTCTCTAAAGACAGGAAATTCCATCCACCACCATTTCCCCCAGAAAAATGGTGAGAATATGGATTAAGGACATAGTGTGGCTCTACAGCACCTGGACCTAGTGTTGGAGAAGATGGAGCTTCTGTGTGGATCATTGGGAGGAAGAAGTGTGAACCCTGCAGAGAAGAAGACAGTGCTCCCTGATCATGTTTCTTCAGTGGAGTTTGGTGCTGAATATGCACTGCTTCATTTTTGTTTTTATTCTCTAGATTCTGTGGTAAAACCAGGAAAATTGGGGACATAGAAGAGACTGAGTCATGACTATATCATCTTATGTGAGGATTTTGGTAGGTATTTAAGAGTAAATATGAACAAATTTCATTATGGAAAGCCATCATGCTAATCACAAATATACAATAAAAGGAAAATCAAATAATAATTGATATAAAGAACAACACTTTTCTTCATTCCACTGATTAAATTTAAATAGCCTCCTCTCCCTGGGGCTGGTGACTCTAACTTTATATAAAACTCATCAATTGCAGTGGTTCAGCCTTATTTTCACCATCAGCAGTTGTGGCTCTGTGGACATATGACATAATTCTAATCAGGAATGCATGAGATGGGTTCATACCTGGTTCAACAGGAGTTAATTTCAGTTTTGTCTGCACCCACCTTCATTTTCATGTCTTCACATGACCCATAAGGAATGTTGTCACCTTATCCACCTGAGATCGGTGTCATCTGGGCATAATTCTGCATGCTGTGTGAGTCACTCTGCATAATAGGACAGAGATACCCCCAGATACTTGAATAGTGAAATTAAGCAAGTCTTGATCCTAACACATACAGAATTCTTTTTTTTTTTCTTTAATGATTTTACATATTTATTTTAGAAAGAGGTGAAAGGAGGGAGAAAGTAAGGGAAAGAAACAACAATGTGTGGATGCCTCTCACGTGCTCTTAACCAGGACATGATATGCATTCCAGACATGTGTCCTGACTAGTAATTAAGCAAGTGACACTTCTGTTGCCAGGCCAGTGCTCAATCTACTGGCCCACACTCACCAGAGAAGAATTCTTGTTCTTAATGTTGTGATTTTTCTCCTCATGCAGCAAACCAAGATGTTTTATGTGAATTTCCTTAGTAATAATCTGACATAGTAATCGAGTCTTAAATATAAAAAGTAATTGGTTTGGAAATTAATCCATCTTCTTTACTCAGCCATAAGAAAATGAAAGCTTATCATGTGGGAGAATTTGGATAGATCTAGAGGGATCTGAGATGCTGAATGAAATAAGCCAAACACTGTAACACAAATACCATATGCTCTCACCTACATGTGGAATCTAAAGAACAAACTAAACTAGCAAAATAGAAAGAGACCCATAAACCCAGAGAACAAACCAGAGTTTTAGAGGTAAGAGGAGAGGTGGGAGCCTCAGTCAAAAAAGTAAAGGGACTAAGAAGTACAAATTGGTAGTAACTGATTAAACACAGCATGTAAAAGCACAACATAGAGAATACAGTCAGCAATATTATAGTATCTTATGTGGTGCCAGGTGGATACTGTAATATTGAGCCATCATATCTCAAATTGTATAAATATCTGACCACTCTGCTGTAGGCAAGAAGCTCATTACATGTATTAAAGAAAATATGGAATGTCAACTGGAGTTGAGAAATGTGGGAATTAACCCAGATTCCAGGGAGGCTAAAGTTTGGTTGCCACAGAGTGATAGGAAGGAGATAGGGCTGAATTCCAGGACTGTGCTCACAATTCTGAAGATCTTGTAGTTTTAGTAGAGAGTTCCATTGAAAACTTCAACTTCATATTATGTATCTGTGGATTATTACCAGGAGTTACAATGATATTCTGATTTCCGGAAAGGCTGTTCCTGTTCCTCTTAGAGATTACAAATATGTGAATGGTAAATGATCCATGTCCTCTTTGTGTGTATTTATCATCAGCCTGAACATACACACCAAGCTGTCATGGTTCCCTCAGCCTGTTGTCCTGTCACTTCCACTTGGTACTCTGAGCATTAGGCCAAGACAATGACCTTCAACACCAGGGGGCTTTCTCCTCTGGTGTGTGGCCCATGCCTCTGGTGCCCACTGTCCAGCATGCATGTGTCTGGCTGTTGGCCAGCTGAATATAACTGGCTTGCACTGCAGGGTCCAGAAGAGTCTCTGGTTATAATCAGCTGACATACGTCAGGATATTTGATCATTCATTGGAATTGCGCACAAGAGTGTCTGAAAGAGACACTCTGTGTTTTATTAACAAGAGGTTGTACTCTTCTTTCACCACAGACTTATCTAAATCCAGAGACTTTGTAAGGGAGCTCAGAATCAGCAACCCTATTTCCCTGAGAAAAACTGTTACAGAAAGAGGAAGTGAGACAGGAAACCAGCCAAAACCTCCAACTGCAACTGCTTTTTGGATGCCCCTTATGTTCAGGGACCCTGAGAGCCCTCTGATGGTCCCAGCACCCCCTCCCCACAGCTATGTTAGTGTCTGGGCTCACACTGATTCCCTATCACATTGCTGCATCATCACTGTCTCTCAACAGTAATACCTGGCCATGTCTTGATCTCTCAAACTTCTTATCATTAAATAAACTTGGCTCTTGGAGGTGTCCCTGATGGTGTTTATTCAGGGTTTCAGTGCTGGGTTGTAGTCTGTGCTTCCACCACTCTATAGACACTGACCCACTCCAGGCCCTTCCCTGGACCCTGTCAGGTCCAGTGCACAAATAGTACTTTAAAACTAATCCAGAGACAATGCAGGAGAGGGAAAGAGTCTATGAGGACTTCACCAGTCCTGGGCTTGACTCCTGCAGCTGCTCCTGGGACAGGACACCTGGGGACAAGTAGCATCAATCCCTGTCAGCCCTGTGCAGTTACTATCACCCTAAAGTCCCCTGTATGATATTTGAGACACTCACTCTGAGAGCTTGTCACCAGGGCAGAAGAGACGGGGGTATCATCTCTTTCTAGAGCACAGTTCTGCCTTCCCCAGGGAACTTACCCTTTTTTGAGGAAAGAGCTGGGAGCTCCTACAGCCCAGGGGAGGATTTACCCTGTACCTAGAAGAGGAATTAGCATGTGGGGCATCCTTTTCCATATAAGAAGAGAGGGACTGAGGTCAGGCTCCCTGGTCATTCTGGGACATCAGCGGGAAATATTTCTTTTCATTAATCCACTCACATTTTAATTCAGAATCAAGGGTCACCGAGTTTATGACACACATTGAAATTAGATCAAATAATAGCCTTACCATTTTAACATATGGAGAAATGGTGGACTACATGAGTGTGAGAATTTTGATTATCAAAATTTTTGGCACACCACCTCATAAATCCCTAGGGGGGACAGTGTTATAGCCACTTGGACATCCACATACCTCTCTGGGAGGCTCTCCTAGAGCCTTTCACAGACCCCTTCCCCATGATCCAACGCCACCAGGAGATCCCAATGGGCAGGACCAGAACACCTCTGTCAAAGGTGAAGTAACCACCAGAAGTAGCAGAAGACAAGATATACCCTGCCGAAATGGTAAGGACGGAGACCCTGCAACCCACAAAATCTATAGGAAGGAGCTGGGAGGGTGTTGAACGGGATGGAGAGGCTTTCCAGGGCCCCTAAGAGCCAAGGAATGTGGGATCAGCACTTTCAAGGCAGGTCTCACAGGTGCTGGGGAAAACAATATGGGCTTCAAAGTGGGGCCAGGCTGAGGAGGCTTCCATGTACCTATTTCTGGGACTCCAAGTAACCGACTCAAGCCCCAACACAAGGGGAGCGCCAAGGCTTCGCGGACTCCGGGGGAGCCAAGGGGAAGCCCTCCCCAGCGCCTGGGGGAGGGGAGAAGGGATAGTCAACCTCCTGGACAGCGGCTTCCGCATTAAGCAAGAGGATGAAGGCAACCTTTGAGGCGGGGATGGGGAGCCGTAGCAGAGGCGTCTGAGTCAGCTGAGGTACTGGTACTGGTGGTGGTGGAGGTGGTGGTGGTGTTGCTGGTGGCCCCCGCTGCCTCCGCAGCAGCGGAGGAAGAGGAGGAGGAGGAGGAGGAGGAGGAGGAGAAAGATGGTGGGCAAAGCCTACAGCACACGTCATTCCCAGGCCGAGTCCCATCCGAGTACTCACCTGGCCGGACCCTGCTTAGCCTGGGAGATCCCAGGAGTTTGGGTGCGTTCAAGGGGTGTGGCTGTCGAAGGGGAAAGTGGCCTCCAGCAGCCTCAGGAAGCCCTGCCTGGCTTCAGGTCTCCCCTCCCCTCGGGTGGGCCTCAGGTGGACAGGCGTTGGCTGCCCCGCCCCTGTCTGGGACTCTGCCCCTGAACCCTCCAATGGTCGCCTCGGACACCTCCCCAGGTTCCAAAGGGCTGGGCGCGCAAGGGCGGGGCGAGGGCACGTCCTGGGGCGGAGGCCGTGGTCATGGTGACACCCCTCCCTCCAGAGCTGAGGAGGGGTCGGGGCTTGCCCTGGCCAAGGGGAAAGGATTGCCAAGGCGGCTGCAATGTCAGGCAGGCGGCTGCTGGCTGAGGGCCCGCGGCAGAGAGCGCCTCAGGGCAAGACTGCAAGGGAGGGGTGTCGGTTGCCGGCCGTGCCCGCCCCCCTCCCTCAAGAGGCGGGACCGAGAGCCGGTAGCCAGTCTCCCTGGGCCTCCGGGTTTGGGGCGTTGTGATGGGGCTTCCCTCTCCCTTTTCCCGGCGTTGCCTCTTGGTTTGCTAAGCAGGGCTGTGGACCTACACCCTGGCCTGTGGGGCTGGGAGACACCGGCCCACTTCCATCCTCCACGGGTGCCCTGTGGCTGCCGGGCTCCCCATCGGAGCCCGCCGGGTCCCCTCCGCAGTGCCAGCGTCAGCGGGGGAGAGTCTGCTCGTTCTCCTGGGCAGGGCATTTGGCTCTGAGCAAGAAGGTGAAGGCACCCTAGCAGTGGGGGGTGGCCGCCTAGACGGCAGAGGTGGGGCTCCAAAATGACAGTTCTCCCCAAGCCTATAGCACCGCCTCGTCTCACCCCATCTCTCATCCACAAACTTACCAGGTCCGACCCTGCTTAGCTGTCTAAGACATGAGGAGATATCCTACACGTTCAGGGGGCTATGGCCCTAAAGAAGGAAATAGGCTTCCAGCAGCCCCAAGAGACCTTGCCTGGCCTCCAGGCCCCACCCTCAGCAAGAGCTGAGTTGCACTTTCTTTTCTTCCTGGATCTGCCCCTCTTGTTCTCAGTTGTTGTCTTGGTCTGGGCCTAGTCAGCCTTTTGGAGATCCTCTGCCTTTGTCTGTCTCCTTCAGTTGTTAATTAAATCAATCTGTGATCAGCATTCAGGCTTATATTCATCTGGACAGCAAGTATTAATTCCTGTGTGTGTTTGTGTGTGTGTGTGTGGGGGGGGGTATAGCGTTTCTTCAGTCTACCACAAATTAGAGAGGAATGTTCTACCTGCTGTATGTGGATCGGTCAGCACTGGGAAGTTGTGGACTGTTACTTCATTTCTTTCCTCAAATCCACACCTGAAACTTCCTTTAAGTCTCTCTAGACCATTCTGCCCTCCATCTGCTGGAGCCTAGTGCAAGTGAGTGTGACAATGTTTTGTTTTGCATGGTCCCTGTGAGATCTCTGTCTCTCTTCCAAGCCAGCATTGCCTGGCAGATTTTTGCTTTTCACAACTGTGCGCTCTTTTTTTCGAAGCTTTATTGAGGTAGGCTGGGAAGCCATGATGGAGGTTTACAACCCACCCTCCTCATTTGGAACCCCTGGCTTCAGAGATGTTTCTCTCTCCCTTTAACTGCCATGAGCGGGACCCCAGCCGGCCCTCTCATGTCTCCAAATTTCCTCCCAGTTATGTCCTGATGAAGTGGCCTCTTCTGTTCAGTCCTTGGTTATAAGGCTTCTTTCCAAGTGGTGTTCTGTTGGTTATTCTGGACGGTTTCATCCCAATTCAATTGTCATTCCAAATTGGTCCTGGGGGGAGACTGGTGTACCTTCACTTATTGCTCTTCCATCTTGGTTCTCCCTTCCCTGAGTTTCTGATGTGCCTGTGGCCACATCAGTCCTGGTCTCAGGAATAGACTGTGTGTGAGGAAGTTAAGAGGTCCACAGCCCTTTAATCTCTTCAGTCCAGGTCAGCTGCTTTGTTTCTCAGGGTCTGTGACACACTTAGGTTATAGGATGTCACATTGTGCCTCTTGCACAGTAGTAATACCTGGCCTTGTGCATTGACTGTGGGCCATTGATCTGTAGACAGGAAATGCTGACAGGGTGTCCATGAAAAAGGCAAAATATTTTTAGAGGCCCTGGACATACAATGGTTCCTCTGTGTCTGTGTTGATCCTTCCCAGATGCTGCATGTGCTATCCTGAAGCTTGTCACATCCTGTTGATAACATGGCTGGTGAAGGTATTTCCAGAAGCCTTGCAGGAAAACTTCACTGAGGTCCCAGGCTTCCTCCGCTCAGCCCCAGACTGTAGCAGCTGCCCATGTATGTGGGTGCCTATGGACAGAGGATGAGAATGGGTGTAATAGGCCCTTGACTCTCCCTGTTCCCCTCCTGAACACAGGGACTGGGGAGCCCCTGTACTGTAGCTATTGCGACTTGGAAGAGGGCTCTCCAACTCCAGTCCATGGTGAGGGGCTGTGCCATCAGGACCTCTGATGAGGAGGTCCTGGGGAGGGTGTGGCTGTGGCTGATGCCCTTAGGGCACAAGCAGACCAACATTTAACCTAGTCCACCTATTCTCATTTACATATTCATGAAGCATGGTACTTAATAGTTGAATATCTGACCCCATCTGAGGGCAGAGAGAGAACATAGGGACCATGTCAGAGGGAATCTGAAGCTCCAAGTCCTAATCAGTGTTGTAGCGTATGTGTCTCCTGCAATGTCCTTGAGGCCTATACAGATATGGCACCTGTGAAACAGGCCCCTAAAGAACATGCTCCTCATTGAAAACATACCCTTGAGCAACACATAGACCACTTGGACCAGCTCTTTGCTTCAATACTTAAAGGTCTTATTCCTGGAATCAGGGCATCTCCAAAATGCAGAACTGAAGAAATTAAAAACATGATCACTATCTACAGTTCCTCAACCTCCAGGTATAAAGTAGCCCTAGCAATACACCCCTTGTCTCTTTTTCTCTCACCTTACTGTGTTTGTATTTTAGTTGCTATTTTTTAATGAAAGTAAGGACACCTGGACCTCAGGACAAAACCCTCTCTAGCTCTCTCTGCACCTGTTCCTGGGGCAGCAGCTCTGAGATTATGGCTCCCATACACCCGCTGCTGCACAGCATGTACCCTGCAGGGGACGGTCCTATCTTCCATCAAAGAGCATAGACCTCTCAGTGCAGAGTGAAAGGCAACACCCTGAGCTCAGGCTGCATCTTCTGGGAAACCATATGTTTAAACATCACAGCATACAGAGAACTGGCCTTATTAAAGCCCAGTGTTTCTTCAGGGAGCGCCTTCCCTGGAGCGACCTGATGTACTGAAGCAGCTTCCATTCCTGTGTCCAGAAGCTCTTGGTGGCTTTGGGGGACTCTGCTGTCCTCAGGTTCCTCTGCTTGCATGTCCCATCAATGTATCCCTGTTTGTGGCCATAATTCTGTTGCACAATAAATGAAACACAGACACGTACACATGCACACACACACACACACACACACACACACACACACACACTAATGGTTTTCATAGTAATGACACGAAGTCTCCCTTCTCCCTTGTTACCAATACATGAGCAGCATCTCTACTCTCACCTGGACTGAGTGAGTGACCTTTGTTCAACCATCATCACCATCCACATCCAGGAATTCTCACTTTCCCAAACTGTCTCTATGTCCATTAAGTAATAACGCCCCATTTTCTGTCTCCTGCCCCACCCGTCCCTTTCAGCTCTGTCTCCATGCCCATGACCCACCATCTCACAGATGTGGAAACACACAGCCTCTGAGATTCTGAGAGTGACATGCTTCTCTGGGCATTTTGTATCCAAGGCTCATCTGTGTTCTCACATCTATCTACTTTCTCTTCTTTGTAAAGGGGATGATACATTGTGTTGAGGATGGAGCACATTTTGCTATTGAGTTTCCTATTCCATCTCTCTTGTTTTCATAAGAATTCAGTTTCTTGCAAAGATAGTTTTTCCCTGTTTTTCTGATCAGTAAGAAGGGGACTCAGACCAGAGAAGGAGTACAAAAAACTCAGATGAAAGAAGTTTACATATGATCACATGAACTTGACAGGAAGCACCTGTGACAGAGGCTGTGCTGAGTTAGGATAAACAGTAATAATTTCCATAGTGGGCTGATGGTCCTCTGCCATGGTCTCCTGTCCATCCTGGAAGCAATAGGACAAAGATAAATGAAGAATTACAGACACAGTCTCTGTGATGGGGGTAGGGCTGATGGGGCTCTGGGTCTAACAGTGAGTGACCTGTCCATCTATGTGTCACATCTGCTATATCCTGGTAGACCTGAAATAGGGACACACATTCTGCCCCTAATCTGGGGCTCTCAGGAAATAAGATACCATGATGGAAGAGAGGTTTATGGGAATTGAGGAGTGAGGGTAATGTGAGGGTCACAGAGGAGTCTCAAGGAGTGTGATCTGCCTCATTTAGGTGATTGTCTTGAAATGACTCATAGAAATACAAAGGTAATGTGTGGGTACCCATTGTCTATAGGTGGACCTCTTCATTAACTGTCTAATGCCCCACATATTTCATCCTCTCAATGGAGTCAGACAGTTTTTCCCCACATGATCCTCAATGGCATCTTCAACATCCACCACTAGGAGACTTATCTACTGAATGAAGAATCAAGGGAAAGAGCTGATGAAGTTCATGGGGAAACCTTAGTGTGTGTGTGTTAACAACAAAGGCTGCAGTAAAACTCCAGAGTCATCCCTGGGTTCACACCTTACAGGCCATGGAGCAAATGTAACTTCAAAACTTTGAGAATATTTGCCATGCAGGGAGTCTACTCAGGAGCCCCAAATCCCCCAGAAGCTGCAAAACTTGGAAATAGGCGGCTGACCCACAAACTTTGATAATATGAGAAAGAATTCTGATAGTAAAAACTGAGACTGAAAATGTCCCATCAAGAACCCTGTCCAATTCCTGGTCTGTTCTTAATTGCTTGCTGATAATCGTGGATTGCTGTGAACCCGAATGCATGACTTTCCCTTTCCCTTTCTATTGCAGTTGTTTGGGGCACTCAGCAGTCTGAACCCAGGCTGTGATACTGGATATCTGAGAACTATATAGTTTCACCCTCCTGCATGCATATCTGCCCTCATCTGAACAAGCTGGCGAGAAAGCCTTGGTGATCACTCCTTTGCCATTGCGGAAGAATCAGTCTACAAAAGCCTCTGCCCAACACAAGAACCATCCATTGCTCTCACTTCCTGATTATAACACAGCCTGACCCAGGTTCCTGGTCCAATTCTTGGAAGCTGTTTCATCAGTGTTGGAAAGGCCTGTGCAGCCCTCCTGAAACCTTGATGATGTCTGAACTGAGCTCATTCTAATCCCTTGGTGAATGTGCATCATCAGACTCAACATCTGAAGATACTTTGTGTGGGAGCCCATCTGTCTGCACAGGGGCTGCAGCATCAGTGCTGTGCACAGGGCACTGTGACCATGACCACCACCACTGGCTCCTTCTTCTCTATCACAACTGACCATGGCTCTGCTAGCTGATGGCATGTGACCCTGGGAACTGCCACTTGAGGCTAGGGTGTCTTTCCTGTCAGTGTCCTAATCCTCACTCAGGAGAATAAGCTGGGGCAAGAGTCAGATGAAAAGCAAACCCCAGACTAACACTGGAACCCAGGGCTGAGCCTCCACCTGCACCTGCTCTGATCGCTGAGTCTTGAGCTCTCCCTGGTGTCCTGAGCACCCCCTGCAGCTCAGCCCCCCTGTTTCCTCCAGGGAAGTTTTTGCCTGGGCTCAGGCTGACTTCCTCTCACTGTGTCTGTGGTGCAGTAATACACAGCTGTGTCCTGGGTGGTCACGGAGCTCAGCTGCAGGGAGAACTCGTCCTTGGCTGTGTCTCTGGAGATGGAGGTGAGGCATTGAGGGATGGGCTGTAATAAGTGTTTCCATCATAAGTTATGTGCCCGATCCACTCTAGCCCCTTTCCTGGCACTTGCGGCTGGCACCAGTCACAGCTACTACTGATGATGGAGTAACCAGAGATAGCGCAGGTGAGGGAGAGGGTCTGTGAGTGCTTCACCAGTCCTGGGCCTGACTCCTGCATCTGCACCTGCGACAGAACACCTGGAGACAAAGGACAACCTTCAGCCTGTCAGTCACAATCAGTCACCTTCATCACAAAGAACCCATGTCAAACTAAGAGGCTTACCCTGGGCCACTGTCACCAAACAAGGAAGGGGGCTCAGTAGTCTCATCTTCCTCTAGAGTACAGCTGTGACTTCTCCAGAGAACTCAGCCTATGTGGGGAGTGAGCTGGGAGCCCCCACAGCCCAGGAAAATATTTCCCCTGGAGCTGGTAGAGAAATTTGCATTTGGGGCACTATTTCCCATTTAAAGTGAGGGCAACTGAGGATAGTCTCCCTGGTCATTCTGGGGCCCTTTCGGGGACAGTTCTTTCTTTGAGGTCACTCACTGTGTAAGTCAGGAGTAGGGGATCACTTGGTTTATGGGAAAATTGCGCACAAAACTATGGTGGATAGAAAAGTCTTTGACTCTTTTAAATTCTCCTACATTTTTCACACAGATTTCAACTAATTTATTAGCATTTTATATTTAAATATAATAATATTTATTTTAGTGAAAGGAAAAAATAAAGCCCAGCCATGTTTAAAATAATATTTTCTCTTTTTGTGACATCATATTTATCTGAGTAATTACCTCCAAATCTCAAGCAGGTATGACATTCTTGATTCTTGATTTTGACAATTTTGTAATTAAGTCCATTACTGCCTCAGTGATCTCTTGTTACACAAACCCAGGGCATGTTGCTGTAACAGCAAACTAGTTACATTAGAAGTAATCATGTTTTTTACATGGAAATGTGAAAAATTAAAAGTACATAGGACTGTCTACCATCATAATTTTGATATGTTGACATGATCTTAACAGGGTATTTACTGACCTTACTTCTCTATCTCATGTTGTCAATGATATTGGGGTTTAGAGGAAAGAAAATGGGAATTCCTAGCACATATTTGCTCACAGGAAAGGAAAGTTGAACAGTGAGAGGAAGCCCTTTCTCCTAGACTCCCTGTGTCTTGATTCTGGGGATGGTCCCTGTAGTCAGAGGCCACTGGGCTCTCCACACAACACAATTTGTTCTTATTGTCTAGTAAACACTATTTTCCAGTATACATAGTGTTTAGAATTGTATTCAGTGTCTAGGCTTCTCTTTTAATTCCATGAATGAAAATTTGTGTGGTTTGTGTGGTAAGTAATTTTAATTTTAATAAATTACTATGCATCTCTATTTTTAATGTGTCCTTTATTGGTTTTTATAAAGGCCAAAGAGAATTGCCAGCCTTCATTGTCCATGATCATTGGTTACAGCAGCCATAGGGACTAGACAAGCTCTGGTTCCAGGAGCTGAGTGCTTCTGGAGAATTACCTGCAAATCTGGAAGTGACTTTGGAGTGGTGTAAAGGTAGGATGTTAACTACTTTTGAATCATGTGACAGGAATATGTGCGATTTTAACAAACATACCATTACTGAGAATACTCTTCCAGGAAGTACCAGGTGTGCTAGAGGCAGATTATATTATTTAATAAGATACCAAAATATTTATGGACAGGGCTATTTAAAGCAGAAACTTTAAAAATTCTGCAGGTAGAGATCAAAAATAATAATAAACATGCCATTGCAAATGGGTGGAAGAAGATTCCTTGTTACCCACATTCATGTTTTCATAGTATCTGTTTTATATTTGGCACAATCTCACAAGCATCGGAAGAACTGTGGTGATGGTGTGCCTATGTGAGGAGCCATAGTTTCATTGCAACTAGACCCTTGTCTCAGTCCATTATCATGATCATTATAATTATCATCACCATAATCATCTATATCACTACAATAACTATTTTATCAAACATAATTATCTTCATTATCATCATTTTTACCACCCTCATCACCATATCCATCATCATCAACACCACCATCATCAACATAGTTACAATTGTCATCATGTAAAAACCTTCATCATCATCACTATCACCATCATTATCATAATTCTCATTCTCACCATTCTCACCATACTCATCATCATCACCATCATCATAATCATTTCATTATTTATTAGTTTTCTTACTGTTTCCTGTATACATGTCAGTTGCCCATGCACCATGACCCTCTACTGAAAATGAATCAGGTGCCTTATCTTTAAATGACATAGTGATATTGAAATAAAAATCCAACCTGTCAGTTCATTCAAGCCTTCCAAAAAACTAAAGACATTGGAGAGGTCACAGTTTCCTTGTATGATGGTGGGACAAGAACCCTAACCACTTCCATTATCATCACCAACAACAACACCAGCACAACCATCATTTGGTTACTTGAAAGTTTTCCTCTTATTTTCTATGTAAGTGGTGGTTGTTCCACACAATGATGATTTATCTCTCTTTTTTTAGTAGACTTTTTTTATAGTTGTTGGGTGGAATATGTAATCAGATTCTATTTAATCTTATGTTTGACTTCTGACAAATAAAGCCTTCTTTCATCCTCTTCTCCATTTGTCACACACAGGAAATCTGACTAGAAAGGCTGGGTGTGCTCTCTTCATGTCACTGGGAGACTGAAATCACACAAGATGCTGTAACTAGAATCACCACTCACGTCTCTACAAAATAAGAGCCCTGAGACAGCTTTCTTTCCTGGCTGTTTCAAAGTATATCTGATTTGGTGGAGGGCCTTTCCTGGTCCTTTCAAAAAATATTTCAACTATGTGTTTGATAAATGCTCAATATCCTCTTGGTAGGTGTGTTTGTCACCAGCCTGGAAATCCACCCTCTGTCTTTTTGTGCTGTCACCAATGGTGGGTGCTATGAGCATGATGTGATGTATATTAATATCACCACTGGGGGTCTTTTTTTCTTTTGAGTTGGATTTATAAGTCTCTGGTGCCAACTGTCCAGCGCACATATATTCACCTGTTGGAGGCTTAGACACCATGCTGTGTGGTGCTGGGCTCCACTGTTGTGTTCAGCACTTAGTTCTAATCAGGAAGGCAAGAGACAAATTCACCCTTTTAACCAGAATTACATTTCAGAAACTTCTCCCTCTTTCATCTATTTACATGTCTGTACATGACCTTCATGAATGCTATCACCTCAACCACATGAGATGATGGGTGTCACCTAGGCAAATAGTCACCTGCTGTGTGCATCCATGTTAGGACTGGGTAAAGATAATCTCAGGTACATGGATGGTGAAATTGAGCAAGCCTGAAACCAATATTTTCAAAATTCTTGTTCTTTTTTTATTGTTGTTATATCATAGCCATCTCATTTTTCCCTCTTGTTTTTTATGTTGTCATGTTTCTCCTTGTTTAGCAAGTTCAAGTTGTCTTATGTCACTTTCTTCAGAAACAGACTGACATAGTAATCTAGCCATTAATTTAAAAAAAAAAAAAAAAAAAAACAAAACTGTCCCAAGCAGGTGGCTCAGTGGAAAGGTGCTGGCATGTGAACCCAAAAGCTCCTAGTTCAATTTCCAGTCAGGGCACATAACCAGGGTGCAACCCAGGTCTCCAGCCAGGTCCATAGCTGGAGGCAGGTGAAAGGCAGCCATACATTGATGTTTCTCTCCCTTTTTGCCTCCCTCCCTTCACCTCTTTCTAAAAGTAATAAGTAAAATCTTTTTAAAAAACTGATTTGGAAATAAATCCACCATTTTTTTGCTAAGCTAAAACATATTTTACCATTTCAGGCAACGTCAATGGTCCTATAGGGTACTATGCTGAATGAAATAGGTCATGTAGAACAACACAAATACCATATTTGTTACACTTATAAGAGGACTCTAAGGAACAAAGTAAAGAAATAAACAGGAATGAAACAGACTCAAAAACCCAGAGAATGTCACAAAGGTGAAAAGGTGGAAAGGGAATTGAGAGCCCAGTTGAAATTAGTAAAGGGTTTGACAAATACAAATTGGCAGTAACTGATTAAACACAGTATGTAAAACTCAGCACATGGAATAAATAATGTTCTAATAGCTTTGTGTGTTGCAGGTGGATACTGGAAATATTGGGCCATCACATCACAAATTCATTAACATCTAATTGATCTATTATAGGCTAGAAGCTCATATAAAATAACATACTATGTATTGCTAGGTGGTATTGGGAAAAAAGAGAATGAATCCAAATCCCAGGAAGGCTAAGGCTATGAGGTGGGGCAGGTTTTGACAGGTAGGAGACATGGATGAATTTCAGGACTATTCTCACAAATTTTATGTTTATTGGTAAAATTCTGAACATCCTTTAAGTTTATAAGAGAATCCCATACAGAACTTCAATCTTATATTATTCACCTTTGGATCATTCCTGAGTAACTAACAGGGGCCTGTTAACCAGGACTTGCTGTAATGATGTGATTTGCTCAAGGGCCTTTCCTGTTCCTCCTGGAGATTTTAATCCTGTGTGTGATAAATGCTGCACATTGGTGTGTGTTTGTCATTAGCCTAGATACACCAAAGTATACTGGGTCCCTCTAACTCTGTGTGGTGTCACCTACTCTTGGTGCTATAAGCATATGACAATTTTATGATCATCACCACCTGAGGCCCTTCTTATCTGGTGATAGGTTCATATGCCTTTGGTGTTCACTGTCCAGCATACACATGCCCTGCTTCTGGCCAGATTGGATACTGGGCTGTGTGGGGTTGGGCTGAATTGTTGGGCTTATTACTTTTAGAAACATGTCCAAAAGAGACTCTGGTTAGCTTCATTCAACTTGAGCCAAATGGTTAGATGATTCATTGGATGTGGGCACAAGAGTGTCTGAAAGAGAAACTGACATTTTTCCATGTGAGGATGTTTTCTTTCTTTATCAAAGATTTTATAACCCACAGATTTCAGAGGTGAGCACAGCATTAGAAATCCAGAGAGATTCCCTGAAGGAAACTGTGACAGGAAGAGGAAACCAAGCCAAAATATCCAGCTGCACTTGTATCTGGGATGGTCCTTGTGTTCAGGGGCCCAGGACAATTCCTGGTGACTGCAGCCCCTCTTGTAGGGAGGTTTGCACCTGGGTACAGGATGACTTTCCCTCTCTGTCTCTTGCAAATGAATGTTCTGCTGAATCCTCAGTTCTTAGGCTGGCCATCTGCAAGTACAGCTTTTTCTTGGAATTATCTCTGGAGATGGTGAGTTGGTCCTTCACACAGTTTGCATAGTTTGTGGTACTTCCATTCTCATTATTATATGAGACTCACTTCTCTCCTTGTCCATTATGCAAGTGTCCTGGTGCTGTCCAGCTAGAACTCTGAGCTGTGTGAGGCTAGGTTGCAATGTTGGGCCCAGCAGAGCTTCTGTTTGATGATTGCTAACAGTACATTAAAGGTTTGATGATTGCTAACAGCACATTAAAAC
>PVIW01008824.1:0-57208 GCA_004026585.1 Noctilio leporinus
CTCCCTGGTGTTGAGTCACATTAGTTCTTTATATATTTTGGAGATCAGACCCTTGTCTGAGGTATCCTTGGCAATTATGTTTTCCCATACAGTTGGTTCCCTTTGAATTTTGCTGATATTTTCTTTAGCTGAACAGAAACTTTTCAATTTGATATAGTCCCATTTGTTGATTCGTTCTTTGATTTCCTTTGCCCTTGGTCAAGTATCAGTAAACATATTTTTGCATAGGATATCCAAAAGTTTACTGCCTATATTTTTCTCCAGGACCTTTATGGTGGCACTGCTTATGTTTAAATCCTTTATCCATCTTGAGTTTATTTTGGTGTATGGTGTAAATTGGTGGTCTAGTTTTATTTTTATGCATATTGCTGCACAGTTCTCCCAACACCACTTGTTGAAGAGACTGTTTTGACTGCATTTGATGTTCCTTCCCCCTTTGTCAAATATTAGTTGACCATAGAGTCCTGGGTTAATTTCTGGGCTCTCTATTCTGTTCCATTAATCTATATGTCTATTCTTATGCCAATACCATGCTGTTTTGATGACAGTAGCCTTGTAGTATTGTTTGAAGTCCGGTATTGTGATTCCTCCTCTTCTTTCTCAAGATTGTGGTGGCTATTTGTGGGCGTTTTTGGCTCCATATAAATTTTTGAAGTATTTTTTCTATTTCTGTGAAGTCTGTCATTGGTATTTTAATTGGGATTGCATTGAATATGTAGATTGCTTTGGGTAGTATGGACATTTTAATGATGTTAATTCTTCCCATCCACGAACATGGTACATGTTTCCATTTATTTGTGTCTTCCTTGATTTCTTTCTTCATTGTTCTGTAGTTTTCTGCATACAGGTCTTTTACCTCCTTAGTTAAGTTGATTCCTAGGTACTTTATTTTTCTTGTTGCTATGGTAAATGGGATTTGTTTTTTCACTTCTATTTCTGTTGTTTCAATATTGGTATACAAAAATGCTTTTGATTTCTGGATATTGACTTTATACCCAGCTATTTTGCTAAATTTGCTTATTAGGTTGAGTAAATTTTTGGTGGAGCCAATCGGGTTTTGTATGTACACTATCATATCATCTGCAAATAATGACAGTTTGACTTCCTCCTTTCCAATTTGGATACCTTTGATTCCTTTTTTTTCTCTGATGGCTATAGCTAGAACTTCCAAGACAATGTTGAATAGAAGTGGAGAAAGTGGACAGCCTTGTCTCGTTCCTGATCTTAGGGGGAAAGATTTCAGTTTTTGTCCATTAAGTATGATGTTGGCTTCAGGTTTCTCATAGATGGCCTTTATGATGTTGAGGTATGCTCCCTCCATTCCCATTTTGCTGAGGGTTTTTATCATAAATGGTTGCTGCACTTTATCAAATGCTTTTTCAGCATCTATTGATATGATCATACGGTTTTTATCTTTCAATTTGTTGATGTGGTGTATTACATTGATTGATTTACGAAAGCTGCACCATCCTTGTATTCCCTGGGATGAAGCCCACTTGATCATGGTGTATGATCTTTGTAATATACTGCTGAATCCGATTGGCCAATATTTTGTTGAGAATTTTAGCATCTATGTTCATCAGAGATATTGGCCTGTAGCTTTCTTTCTTAGTTGCATCTTTCTCTGGTTTTGGGATTAGAATAATATTGGCCTCATAGAAAGAGTTTGGGAGTCTTCCCTCTTCCCGAATTTTTTGGTATAGTTTGAGGAGGATAGGAGTTAGTTCTTCTTGAAATGTTTGGTAAAATTCCCCTGTGTAGCCATCTGGTCCAGGGCTTTTGTGCTTGGGAGATTCTGGATTACTTCTTTAATTTCCCTAGTTGTTATTGGCCTATTCAGGCTTTCTGCTTCTTCTGGGTTCAGTTTTGGTTAGATGTTTAATTTGAATTCTAGTATTATTTTACATGTGCTTCATGGTTTTTATAATGTTGGAAATGCTGGGATATATATTTATATGCAACAGATATTGATCAAGAGTCCTATAAAAAGAAACTAGATTAAAATCAAACCCATTATTCAAATTATCAAAATTTGCCCTTGCGGGTGGCACAGTGGATAAGGTACCAGCCTGAGAACTTGAAGGTAGCTGGTTTGATTCCCAGCCAGGGCACATAACCAGGCAGTAAGCCAGGTCTCCAGCCAGGTCCGTAGCTGGAGGCAGGTGAAAGGCAACCTTACATAGACGTTTTTCTCCCTCTCTGTCTCTCTTTCAAAATAATAAATAAAATCTTTAAAAAAAAATTCTTATATCAAAACTTTCATTGCCTATAAAAACTAATACAGTTCAGTTTCCCTTAAGAATAGAATAATGCCTTCTCCATATAAGTAATCTTGAATTACAAATGAATAATCAATTGAATTCCAAAGGAACCAAATTAAGAGGGATTGTTGGAAAGGAATTATTTCATTATCTATCTCTTGATTAGCTTCTGAAAGTATTATGCTCTCAGTGATAAAGGAAAACCTGACAATTACCTGTGTTGTGTTTATTTTGTGGAGCACCTTGCAACCCACTGGTAATTGATCAATCTTTAATTTTGTATAGAGCTGGGGTATTCCAGTAGTTGTCAGATATATTAATCATCTTTATCATTTATGCAGTCTGTCTTCAAAGTTTTTTCTAAGTATCAGTCTAAACATTTTCCATTAAATCTATTAAATATATGAGTTCTGTCCCAAAATTTTTGGCAGTGCAAACTGTTTTAATTATATTCACATTGGCTCAATACCTTCAGGACAGATCTCGTACGTGCCTTGTCAGGAAAATGAGAGCCTAAGTTTCAGAAAAACCAGACTCTTGGCTCAGATCATTCCTCTGTCATAAAGTTGTGTTTTTAATATACTGAAACTTAAATGGGTTTCTTAGGGTGAGAAACCTGGAAATTCAAACAACAAATAAAAAAGGGGAATTAAGAAGTGTCTCAATGTATGATAAAAATGAACTATGAATCAGGAGTTATTTCACTACCTACTGGTCTGAGGTCTTATTTAAATCATTTTGTATGCTTTAAAGGATCACTTAATATCATAAAAAGTGGCATCTGCCCTGGCTGGTAGCACAGTGGATAAGGCGCCGGCCTGCGAACCCAAAGGTCACAGGTTCGATTCCCCAGCCAGGGCACATAACCAGGTTGCAAACCAGGTCTCCAGTCAGGTCTGTGGCTGGAGGCAGGTGAAATGCAACCATACATTGATGTCTCTCTCCCTCTCTGCCTCTCTCCCTTCCTCTCTTTCTAAAAATAATGAAATAAAATCTTAAAAAAAAAAAAAAAAAAGGTGGCATCTTCTCTTCAGCCTTGTCCCAGTCAGGAGTCCACAGACCCAGCCCCGAAAAGCCTGTTCACACTTTGAATCCAACTGCACATGAAGCTAGGGGCTGCTCCTTTTCAGTTATGTGAACTATAAATCCTCTCCTGCTTTCTTGTGCATAAGCAACTGTGAGGTGGGCTTC
Organism: Noctilio leporinus; assembly: GCA_004026585.1. Taxonomy (NCBI): domain Eukaryota; kingdom Metazoa; phylum Chordata; class Mammalia; order Chiroptera; family Noctilionidae; genus Noctilio; species Noctilio leporinus. The sequence goes on from PVIW01008824.1 coordinate 3,453, forward strand.
CGTCTTTGCATCCTACATAATATACTGCTTTACTTATTTAACAATGATAGTTCAGCACTGCTGGTAGGATTGTAAAATGGTGCAGTGCTTTGGAACACAGCCTGACAGTTCCACAAAGTGTTTACACAGTTGGTTATCACACGAGTTCCAATGTAACCCAGCAACTCTACTCCTAAGAACTGAAAGCATATGTTCATACAGAAGCTTGTACATGAATGTTCACAGAAGCATTATTCATAATAGCCCCAAAGTAGTAACCAAAATGTCCATCAACTAATAAGTGGATTTTTCAAGTGTAGTATATCAATACAATGGAATACTGTTCAGCAACAAAAAGGAATGAGATATTGAAACATGCCACAACATGGATAAACCTTGTAAACATTACACGCCATAAAAAAATACATATTGTATGATTCTGTTTATATGAAATGTCCTGAACAGGCAAATCCTTAGAAACATAAAGTAGATCAGGGGTTGTCAGGCTGGGAAAAGAGGGAGTAGGGGGTGACTGTGGAAGCAGGATTTCTTTTGGGGGTGATGAAATCTTCTAAAAGTAGAGTGGTGATGGTTGTACCCCTTTGTAAATATAGTAAATAAAAATTAGTGAAATTGTAAACTTTAAATGGGTGATATTGTATGGTGTATGAATGCTATTTCAAGAAAGTTGCTAATATATGTAGTTTGACTTTTTAAAATATAATTATACTTATAGTTCAATTGTTAGTACCTTATTATGAAAAATAGAGTATATGAAAAATTTCCTGTAATTATGATTCTAAATTGTCTTACATAAAACATTTATAATTAAGTTCTTTTAATGAAGACTAAAAAAAAATCAAGGAAATATTATAAAGAAAACAAAGATAAGAGCAAATTTACAGTTTTGATACTTTATAAGACATAATTAGTTTTCAAAAATTTAGCTGAACTATACAGTAATATTTAAATAAATCCACTTGATTTATACAAAAGAAACACCCTAACACAGTAGAGTCTCATAATGCTGTTGCAAACACCAATTTGATGCTTTAGGATTTTAATATTAACAAAATTTCAAACTCAAGCAAGTTTGGAAATGTCTTCATATTGAATTCCTTCAACTCTGCGTCCTTTTAGAGGGCCCTACAAATGAAAGTAATTGAAGAAAAGGTTAAAAACACACATAAACATCAGAAAACTGATACTACACTTAGAGATACAAATTTGCCTTTCCCATATCCCTAAAATACCATTATAGCCCTTCTGTATGTCTATGAACTTCAAAAACATTCTATGCTGCTCTCATTAGGAACTACCATAATTTCTTCAAAGATATTTGACACATGGTACCACCAGATACTGTGGCAAGACCTGCCAGCTATTCAGTACTATCTGCCGTGCCTCCTGGATAGTGAAACGTCTTAGCTCCCTGCGTGGCTAGGTGTGGCTCAGAGGTGGTGCTCCAGCCCATGGAGGTGCACAGAAGGGATGGATGCTGTTTCCAGGCTCAGGCCATACAATCTTCCACCTGCAATGCAACACTCTCCTTGGCTTGCCCTAAGCAGGCACAACTGTAAAAAGTCACATATTGAAGGTGGTAACAGCATGACTTAGGAGGGCATGGGCTCACAATTACCCTTCAGAAAAGAACTGTTCCCTGATCAAGAATACCCATTTTGGACTATTAGAATGAAAAGTAAACTATTATATTTGTATCATTATCAATTTGAAGGTTTCTTTTTTTATAGCAAATATCTATATCTTATGCAATATAGCCACTCAAATATGTCTGTCCACTTTAGCTGCATTAGTTAGCTAGATGGTCTTTATTACAGAAAATTATTCCAACTTTAAATATATTTTCATCTTCTTTTCATATACAACCAAGTGGGGAAGGGAAAACAATGTAATAAAAGTACTTGGCATAAGAGCTGCCAAAGCCTGGGAACACAAGGGCTAAGAGTATGGGTTCTGGACCCAAGTTCAAATCCCATTCTCAGCAAGTAGTATCTAAACCACATATTTTTGAGTTGCTGGAAAATACAAATGAGTACAAATATATAAAGTAATTGGAACATATATGAGTATGAGCTTAATAATTTTCAACTCACTATTAAATACTTTAAAAGTTGGCCCTTGCCCTGGCTGGCGGCACAGTGGATAAGGAGCCAGCCTGCGAACACAAAGGTCACTGGTTTGATTCCCAATCAGGGCACATAACCAGATTGCAAGCCAGGTCTCCAGCCAGGTGTGTGGCTGGAGGCAGGTGAAAAGCAACCATACATGGATGTGTCTCTTCCTCTCTGCCTCTCTCCCTACCCCTCTCTCTAAAAAAATAATAAAATCTTAAAAAAAAAAAGTTGGTCTTCTTCCTTGTAAAATATAAAATGATGGTGTTGATGATAATGACTCCAATCCTGAACTGAGATTTTATTTTTTACTGTTACTCATGACCTCCCTTTAAAATGCTTTTAAAAATGCCATTCTTTTAATATGTGATAATGATTGTATTTAAAGGAAACAAGTTCCCATATAAAGGATAATCTAGATTTAGTATTTTATTATCAAGTTTAAAGGTTGATGATCAATTACATTTTTATGATAAGAACCACAAAGCTGGGGAATAAAAATGAGTCAAATATTTGGATTGATTAGGAAAGTAGTTTAAAGACTGAGGTTGTTTATGAACACTTTGTTAAATATTAAAAAATCTACTTGACTTATATGTAAAATGATGCATAATATGTTAAGGATAATAAATGTTTCAAATATTATGATACTGATACTAAAGTTCAAGATTGCAGAAATAGTAAAAATAACAAATAATTTTAAGTGTTCCTATTTCAAGCCAGTGACTTTAAGAAAACATGAGCACATAGACAGACACATTCATGTACAAACACGTTTTTTTTCATGGTGGCAGGCTGCAAGAGAAAAATGAAAAACCAAAATACTGCCCTGGATGATGGCTCAGTGGATTGATGCTTGCCTGCGAACCCAAAGGTGGCTGGTTCGATTCCCAGTCAGGGCACATAAACCAGGTTGCAAGCCAGGTCTCCAGCCAGGTCTGTAGCTGGAGGCAGGTGAAAGGCAAACATACCTTGATGTTTCTCTCCCTTTCTTCCTACCTCCCTGCCCTTCTCTTGGAAAATAATGAATAAAATCTTTACCAAAAAAAAACAAAACAAAAAAACTATATATATATATATATATATATATATATATATATATATATATATATATATATAAAGCAGGTAGGTTTCCTCTTCCAAAAGAAAGCATTAACATCTAGTCAAGACAGTGGTCTAGGCAGACATGACTCACCTCTTCGTACAACCACATCAAAACTACAACTAAAATATATTTTAGTATATGTGCTGCCGAAGCGAGCACTAAAAATATAGAACAGCCATCAGCCAGAACCATCAGAAATAGAATTGAATGGAAGTCTGACAACTATGGAATTAAAGAAACCACATCCATCCGGACTGGTACGAGTGGTGCAGATATAAAACAAGCTGGTCCCACACCCACATGTGGTGATAAAAATTCAGGAGGGATATCCCAGAAGCAAGGAGTCTCAGCCTCACGCCAGGCCCCCAACCCAGAGTTCCAGTGCCAGGAAGATAAGTCCCTAAAACTTCTGGCTGCAAAAACCAGTGGGATTAAGTCAGTGGAAGAAACTGCTGAGGCCCCAAACAATTCCTCTCAATAACACACACATGGACTCACCTACTCAGACTCATTCCCTCTGAGTTCCAGCATCAGGGTAGCAGCTTAAAAGTACCAGTGGCACATAGGGAGAAACTGAGGTGTGGCATCAAGGTGAGAAGAGGCCATTGTCCCTTTTCTAACCCAGACTCCCACAGAGCCCATATCTGAGGCTCCATCAACCTGGCTAACACTGTCTTACCTGCCTTAAAGATTCCCAGAGACTCCCCTGCTCAACTTATGTGCCCACCCAAGCTGCTTTTCCATATGAGTGGCTGCTATTGGCTCATGTTTCATAACTTCCTAAATCCTCTCAGACAAGCAACAGCTGGCTTCATGAGCCCCAGGCCCAGCACCAGCAGCAGCCAACCTAGATTCACAGCGTGGCTTAGCATGGAAATCTCCAAGCCCAGCACAAGTAGTAGCCATCTCAGATTGATTTATAGCTCAGGGTGGCCCTGGGAAAAACATAGGTGAGGGCTGACCTTGGCCTGCAACACTGGGAAACCCCAGGGCCAGCATACCCAGTGGGCAGCTACAGACCACACTGGAGCACCACTACCTGCCCCTGCATAGCTGATCCTCCATGAAGGGTGGAGGTTGGCAGTCAGAGGTCAAAGCCAATCCTTGCAGCTGACTGTCCTGGGAAAATCCCTCTTGTTGACCTACTAACAGCAACCAAGGTTTAACTGTAAGAGGTGGGTGTACTCAACCCACACCAAGGGCACACCTCGAGTACCCAGCTCAGGTGATAAAGGAGGCCGTGCTGCTGGACCTACTACATTAGGCCATACTACCAAGACACGGAGCCCAAGCCGCTCTATCTAATACATAAACACACATAGGGAGGCTACCAAAATGAAACCAACATGGTCCAAATGAAAGAACAGATCAAAACTCAAGAAAAAGAGCTAAATGAAATGGAGATAACCAATCTATCAGATGCAGAGTTCAAAACACTTATTATAAGGATGCTCAATGAGGAACTTAGTGAGGACCTCAACAGCATAAAAAATCTAGTCAGCAATGACGAATACACTAACTGGAATAAAGAACAGAAAAACCACAGTAGAGTAGGTGAAGATGAAAATTAGATCAATGATTTGAAACATGAGGAACCAAAAAACAACCAATCAGAAGAAAAAAGATTCCAAAAAATGAGGATAGTAAGAAGCCTCTGAGACAACTTCAAGAGGTCCAACATTCGCATCATAGGGGTACTAAGTGAACAGAAAGAGCAAGAAATTGGAAATCTATTCGAAAAACCGTCAAAGAAAATTTCCCTAATTTGGTGAAGGAAACAGACATGCAAGTCCAGGAAGCACATATAGTCCCAAACAAGATGGATGAAGAGGTCCACTCCAAGACACATCATAATTAAAATGCCAAAAGTTAGAGAGAAGCTTAAAAGCAGCAAGAAGAAAAGAAGTTAGTTACCTACAGAGGAGTTCCCATAAGACTGCCAGCTGATTTCTCTAAAGAAACTTTCCAAGCTAGGAAGGATTCACAAGAAATACTCAAAGTCCTAAGAAGCAAGGACTTACAGCCAAGATTGCTCTACCCAACAAAGTTATCATTTAGAACTGGGAGAGCAAATAATGAGCTTCCCAGATAAGAAAAAACTAAAGGAGCTCATCATTACCTAACAATTATTATTATTATTTTTTTAATGTAGGTTTTTTTTTTTTTTAAAGATTTTATTTATTATTTCCAGAGAGAGAGGAAGGGAGGAGGAAGAGAGGCAGAGAAACATCAATGAATGTTTGCCTTTCACCTGCCTCCAGCCACAGACCTGGCTGGAGATCTGGCTTGCAATCTGGTTATGTGCCCTGGCTGGGGAATCAAACCAGCGATCTTTGGGTACGCAGGCCGGCGCCTTATCCACTGTGCTACCAGCCAGGGCTTACCTAACAATTACTATATGAAATGTTAAAGGAACTTAAGAAAAAGATCAAAACTATGAATAATAAAATGGCAGAAAATATAAATCTATCAACAACTGAATCTAAAAAAACTAAGCAAACATGAACAGAGACAGAATGATAGGTACAGAGAGTTTTGATGGCTATCAGATAGGAGGGGGATGTAGGTGAATGGGTGAAGAGGTGAGGGGAACAAGAAGTACAAATAGGTAGTTACAGAATAGCCATGAGGATAGCAAGTATAGTATAGTAGCCAAAGAACTTATACACATGACCCACAGACATGAAATGGTGTGGGGACTGTCTGAGTAGTGAGGAGTGCTGCGTGGAGGGGGGCAAAGGGAAGAAAATCAGGACAACTATAAAAGCATAATCAACAAAATACAATTTTCATAAAAAGTACCACTTTGCAATCAACAAGAAAGGCTTTTATGAGGATTTCCCCCATAGTTTTTTTTTTTTTTTTTTAATCTCAGGACAGCTCTGTTAAGTAACTAATACATGAGAAGGGAAGGAGATTATGGGGTTTCCGTGGGGAGGGAAGAAAGGAATTCTTAACACATTGTTGACCAGCAATTTTATACAAAAGCTAATGCAAATGCAAACATAAGTTAACTTGTACAGCAAACTACATCCATCTGTTAACACACTGTTGACCAACAATGCTAGAACAAAAGTTAATATAAGTGCAAACATGAGTGAACTCGTTATTAGTCAACAACGATTGGGCTTGAAAACACAAGGTTTTTCTTGCGACTGGTCAACAATGTGTTAAAAATCAAACAAACTGTAAACCAAAGATATTTGGATGGAACCTAGAACATCCTCAATGGTAATTTGTTGCTTTGTGTTCCCCTGAGATTAAAGTGTGGAGAATGACCTAAACTGGATAGTATTATGCAGTTTAAAATTGAGAGGATCAAACCCTGGCTGGTAGCACTGTGGGTAAGGTGCCGGCCTGCGAACCCAAAGGTCGCAGGTTCGATTCCCCAGCCAGGGCACATGACCAGGTTGCAAGCCAGGTCTCCAGTCAGGTCCGTGGCTGGAGGCAGGTGAAACGAAACCATACATTGATGTTTCTGTCCCTCTCTGTCTCTCTCCCTTCCCCTCGCTCTAAAAATAATAATAAATAAAAATCTTTAAAAAAAAAAAAATTGAGAGGATCAAACTGCCACGGAATTATACAATTTTCTGTAACTGTACACTGATTGAGCCAGAGAGAAAAACTTCCTGGCTTAAAAAAAAAAAACCCTCAAATCTGTTCATTCAGTCAGACTGATAAATTCCTCAATGACAGATATTCCCTTTTCCTTCTCTACCCTATTGTTTACCACAGTGACAGTTTCTAGCTTAGTATTTGTCAGGGGCAGGAAAACAACACTTCATCTATTTAACATGTGATTCTTTTCAAATAAGGACATACTTTCTTCAGAAAACCTTCATGAGGCACATATTCTCTAATCAGTCCACAGATGGGTTTGGGGGCCAATGAATTCCTTAAGTTAACAAACACATAAAATTTGGCAGCTACATATAATTTTTTTGAGAGTTCAAAACTTTCATCAAACTCTCCAAGGGAGTCTTACTAAGCTGGAGATAAAATGTCTTTCATTTAAACATAAAGATACATAATATACAGTTCAGATTTGAAAAAAAAAAATTAGACAGCTAGGACAAAACATGTTTCCTTCTTCAGATACCTTAAGTCTCCCTTTGCCTCACTCGCAGATCACTAAACTATTAATTTTAAATTAATAAGCAATTTTTGTATGTCAGATTTCAAATTACTTTATCGATCTTTGCTACTTTAAATCCTTTATAAGAGGGACATTTTAAAAAATTGATCTCTGTGGCTTTTTCCCTGTTAATTATAATTATATATTCTCCACTAATTGAGTTTTATATTAAATTTAATGGGAAAAAAAGTCACAATACAAAACTGTACATATTATAAACAGTTTTACAAAATACAAAGACCAGAAAGGACAGACCAAAATATTAATGGGGGTTATCATTAGATTGGGAGATTATGGGTAATGTAAAGAGTTACTTATACTAAGCTGCATTACTATTGACTGAATGTCCTACAGAAACTTCTTATGTTGCAACCTGATGCCCAAATGTGATGGTATATGGAGGTGGGGCCTTTGGGAGGTGAAGAGATCATGGAAGTGGGGCCCTTATGAATGGGTTAGTACCCTTATAAAGGGACCCCAGAGGGTTCCTTTGTCCCTTCCACCATGTGAAGACACCTGAACAGGAAACAGGCCCTAACCAGATATCAAAACTGTCAGTGCCTTGGTCTTGGACTTCTAGCCCTTAGACCTGTGAGAAATACATTTCTATTGATTATAAGCCACCCAGTCTATGGTATTTTGTTACAGAAGCCTTAATGGACTATGACACATAGACATTTCCTTTGTAATCAGAAAATTAAATGTTTTAGCAGGGGTAGAGTCACTAGAGTAAATAACCTTACAGATTTTTCTAAATAGGACAGAAGGCAACAAAAAACCCAAATTCTAGAATAAAACAAGAACCAATCCAATGAAAAAGAATTGACACATTTTAAAAGCATGTTGAAATTTCTGTCTTTGTGTAAACATACTTACAGTTTCAATGACTATAGTAGCTGAAAAGGTCTTCTCATTGATGGATTCTAAGGTACCTTCATTTCCTCTGTAGCCTCCATTTAAAACAAGAATTCTTTTTCCTACAATAGAAAAGAATGTAACACTTAATGCAAAGAAAATGTCTTTTTTCTTTTACTTTGTTACAGCAAAATGCAGTTACACTGAATGAACATAATGAAAAATAAACACCTCCTCTTACAAGTTCTCTTTCCTTTAAGAATGCTATAAAATTTTAGAATATGATACAGAATATACTAGTTTAGAGTATTGTAATTACTATCACATTATAAGATTCCATTTTTTCATTTCTTTGACTAAGGAATAAGTTTTTTTGTTGTTTTTTTTTAAGATTTTATTTCATTATTTTTAGAAAGAGGGGAAGGGAGAGAGGCAGAGAGGGAGAGAGATATCAATGTATGGTTGCATTTCACCTGCCTCCAGCCACAGACCTGACTGGAGACCTGGTTTGCAACCTGGTTATGTGCCCTGGCTGGGGAATCAAACCTGTGACCTTTGGGTTCGCAGGCCGGCGCCTTATCCACTGTGCTACCAGCCAGGGCCCAGGAATAAGTTTTACTTTTGGATTGCATGGTGTATAGGGTATTTGGAAGAAATGGTCAGAGTCCAGAAGTATTCAGAGAAAAATTTGCTTACCTTAATTCATTGCTTTTTAAAACCATAAGATGGTCTGGCAGTTTCATAAAAATTTAAATACATGCCTGTAATGTGACTAAGCCATCCTATTTCTAAGTATTTTCCCAACAGAAAAGCAATCATATGTCCATGCAAAGACTTTTATGTGAATGTTCATAGCAGTTTCATTTGTAACAACCCAAAACTATAAACAACCTACATGTCTATCAACAGGTGACTAGATAAGCAAACAGTAGTAATAGCAGATTGATGTTGCCTGGGGGGAGTTGGGGGGCAAGAGGGGAAGTGGGAGAGAACAATTAGATAATTAAGAAAAATCAGAAAAATTGGGGGTAGGGTGATAAAACATTATCTTGATTATAAGGATGCTTTCACAAGAGTATTCACATGTTAAAACTTATCAAAATGTATACTTTACAACAGTCCAGTGTATTGGAAAATTTTTTAAACCCATGAAATGAGTTTTCTCTTTAGAGTGAAAAAAATCAAGGATCTGATATAAGTAAATGTTTTATAAACTAATGTGATCACTGTGCAGCAATGATATCACCTTCAACAAATTAGATCAGAGGCAAACAATCTGACCAAAGTGCATTAATACTAGACATTGTATTAGTACCCAAATGATCAAGTTAAAGGGATGTTAAGAAAAAGAAGATTAAAACTATGAACATTAAAATAGCAAATTCACAACTATCAACAACTGAATCTACAAAACAAACAAGTGGAACAGGAACTGAAGCACAGAGATGGAGATCGTTTGGAGGGTTATGAGCTGGGATGGGGAAGGGGGAAAATGAGGGAAAAGGTGGAGGGATTAAGAAATGCAAATAAGTAGGTACAAAACAGACAGGGCAATGTTAAGAATACTAAAGGAAATGGAATAGCCAAAGAACTTATACGGACATGAACTAAGAAGGGAGGACTACTAGAAGGAATGAGGGTACTAAGTGGAGGGGAACAAAGGGGGAAAATTTGGGACAACTGCAATAGCATAATCAATAAAATATATTTGTAAAAGAAATATTTAAGGAAAAGCAAAAGCAAAATAATACTGGCTTTTACTTTACACTTCAGGTAGCTAAATAAATATTATATATTCATAATAACGCTAATGTGATTGAATTTATCCAAATATGTCTGTATTTTGCTTCTGGAAAAAACATTACAGGAAGGGAAAATCTGCTCATGACACAAAGAGCTTTCTCAGAAGACTGGCAAATTACCACATTGCAAAGTCAAATAGAATCAGTTATAATGGCAGCTATATATTTCTAAAAAGGAAACCTGTGCCTGTAACTATCAAGTAACTATCTAAGCTATGGTTTGCTCAATGGAATCACTCATATTGGTGGCATACGCATTAAATGGTGTGCACAAAGGTTTACCTGGTGCCGGAATTACTGTTTCTAAATGAGTCTGGTCAAGTTTCAGCTTGTCTCCAGAGTCAATCATCTTTACAACAGCTGTGTATTTGTCAATTACTTCCTGTCATATAAAATCAATACTTTTATCACAGAAGAGAAATGTGAACATACATTTCAAAGGACAGAAATAAAATGAAAAGAAATGAAATTCTATTTGAACGAATAACTCCTTCTAGAAACTATTTACTATCTCTTAGCCCATAGCAGCAATTATCAACCTTTTTCATCTCTTGGCACATATAAACTAAGTATTAAAATTCTGTGGTATACCCAAAATTATATTTTTTCCTGATCTGCCAAAAAATAAATAAATAAAGATATAATTTTGACTCCTTCATACCGGAGGGCTTTTGTTTGGTTGGCTGTTGTCATTTTCTATTTGACAATCTAAAGGAAAAGCGCCAGTGACCCTAACTAAACAGTCAGGTACTATGTGTTTTAAAAATTCCTCAGGCACACCAGTTAAAAATTGCTGGCCTATGGTTCTTAATAAAGAACTCAATTCAAAGCTTAGTTCAGGTTTTCATCTCGAAATCATAAAGATCGGTAACCTTAAAATACGACTTTAAGAAATACAGCGAAAGGGACAATTTCACCTAACTTCAAGGACAGTGAAAGGGCAACTTATGCATGTACAAGCTAGGTGCTGAAATAAAACTGTATTTAGGAAAAGCAAAAAGGGAGAAAAGGACTGGAGTGTTGATTTCTAAATTTTAAAATCCTATAGCAGATCAAAAGACTCTCTCAGGTAAAACACATGCAAGGCGTCCTTGGAACTCCGGGGGCAAAATTATATCACCCATCATCAACAGCGAATGTATCTTACTGATTAGCAAGGTGTGCACACTGAGTTAAGATGTGCCAATGGAATTTCATATATACTATTTGCTCCATGAAGAAAGCAAACTGAGGTTAAGTATAAACAATGGTTGAAAATGAATTATTTCTACAAAGATTATGAATTCAGGTTTCCTTTTATAGAGCCATTAAGAACCTTAGATATATGCTGTCTACTACTAGGACCTGATTTTTAAGAAACACCGAAACGGCTTTACTTAGTCTCTCACCAGCTCCTTTCACAAAATGCATTCATAACTTCATGTTCTTACCTTAACAATGCCCTTTTTCTTATGATATTTCTCTCCAAGCTTTTTGGTTATAATTTTCACGATAATTTCCTAGAAAATTACAATAAAAAATAAAGGTAAAAGAAAACACAGGAATTACCTTTTCTGTTTTACTTCTTCATTTTATAGCACATTCACCAAAAATCATTATAAAATGTGACTGCTCAGCTAAATTAGAAAACGTGGAGTCCTAAGCATTCCCAGCAATAGGTCTTCCTTAGTAATCTTTCATTCCTTTTTTCTCTTTTTATTCAAGTTACCAAGAGGAAAAAAATAAATATTTAATGGCTGATTTCCATAGTGAAGATTTCTTTAAATCTAGGGCTTTTATCTATAAACCTTAAGTCTATTATTTCATGTCTTTCACAAACATCTTTCTTTAAGATTTTATTTATTATTTTCAGAGAGGGGAGGGGAAAGAGGCAGATGGGGAGAGAGAAATCAATGTATGGTTGCCTTTCACCTGCCTCCAACTACAGACCTAGCTTGCAACCTGGTTATGTGCCCTGGCTGGGAATCGAACCAGTGACCTTTGGGTTTGCAGGCTGGAGCCCATCTTTCTTTCTATCTATTTAAGGAAGTGAAAAGTGTTCAGGACATTTTACTGCTGGTGTTCATTGCTGGTAAGAATGCCATGGGCAAGAGACTCAGTGGGAATTCTCCATGACATTCTCCACAGTGTCCTTTTCTCATGACATGATGTTGCTTTGAATTTCTGATATAAGTGAGATTTCTCCAGATTAGCTCCAGCTAAAATATTCTGTTGAGCCATCATTCTCAAATGTAAGAGAAGTCTAGGCTTATTTCAGATTAATGCATTCCAATTTTGCTTCTTTGTTTTTTGATTTGGATTAGCTGTGTTAATGGCTGACAATGAAAATTAAATCATCTAATTTATTGCTATTGCTATATATTCACTATAGTAATTCTATGTATACTATTTCAAGTAACTAAAACAGAGGTGCCAGATGGACACAAGTCCTTCACTAAGCTATGCTAAAAACTATATGAACATAAATTCAGTGATGACTTTGGAGTGGGATACTTTAACAGAAGATAAACATGTTTAAGGGAAGTCTTAAAGGGTCTTAAATCTCTATTCTACTTTCTAAATAAAGAAAATAATACCAAAACAGCTTCTCTGAGTAAAGCATTTCTGAACTAAATCTCTCCAAGGCCCTCATTTAAGACCTGCTCATTATATCACTGGACTGACACTTGCTCACAATAAATCTATTTGAAACCTTTCTTTTCTGAATTTAAAAAAAGCAGCTCTCCAATCCACCTCTGTGGACTGCTGGCTATTTCCACATATTCCCCTTTTCAAAATAAGAATTATACCAAGTCATTAGAGCATTGTTGGTTAAGTCTCATTTTTAACATAACAGCCTGTAAGAGGAACTACATAGAAAAGCTGAATAATTTACAATATGAGAAAATTATCAACAGAAAACAAAAATTAAGGTTTTGTCACATGGAAATTTTTAGAGTAAGTCACATTTGGAATGCTTTGCCTATCTTTCTGTTTTTAGTTTGTTTTCTTTCTCCTTTAAACCAAGGGCATATATAAGATTCACCTAGGAGGTTAGTGAAACTGCATTTCACACGAAGAGATTGGATGGTAAGAGTTGTAAAGCTTGTGTATTTTGAAATCCCATGGCCTTATTGTACCCAAAGCTTCTTTCTCCAGAAGACAAGTGTAAGTAATGTGTTCTATAATGTTTGCTATTATAGAGACTAAGGTTAACATAGAAAAAAAAAAAATTCTTAAACCACTCCTTGTTAAGAAATAACTACTGCTTTAATCAAAATTCTTGATTATAAGGCCTTGGCTGGTGGCTCAGTGGATTAGCACTGACCTGCGAACCTAAAGGTGGCTGTTGCAATTCCCAGCCAGGGCACATGGCCAGATTGCAAGCCAGGTCTCCAGCCAGGTCCTGAGCTGGAGACTGGTGAAAGCCAATCATACACCGATGTTTCTCTCCCTTTCTTCCTCTCTCCCTGCCCTCCTCTGTAAAAATATTGAATAACCCTGGCTGGTGTGGGTCAGTGGATTGGTGCCAGCCTGTGAACCCAAAGGTCACTGGTTCGATTCCCCAGCCAGGGCACATAACCAGGTTGCAAACCAGGTCTCCAGTCAGGTCTGTGGCTGGACGCAGGTGAAACGCAACCATACATTGATGTCGCTTTCCCTCTCTGCCTCTCTCCCTTCCTCTCTCTGTGGAAATAATAAAATCTTAAAAAAAAAAAATTCTTAATTACATTTTCAACTATTAATGTTCAAATGCTAGTTACTCTAACAGGGAAAATGAAAATAATTCATGGGTGGATTCTTCCCTACAAGTCCTTCCTTCACTAATCTTGACCCAAAATTCTAAGCAGAGATGGAATCAGGCTGCCTCAAACTTTCCAGCTGTTTTTTTTTTTTTTTTACTAGTTGAGAAGTACAACCTACTGAATCAGATTGTCAGGAAAATACAGGCTCACCACATACTAAATGACCTAGAGGAAATTACTCAACTACTTTATACCTCAGTTTTCTCACCGATAAAATCAGAATAGTAACAGTAATTACCTGTAGGGTTGATATGAGAATGAACTAAAATTATCTATAAAAAATGAGTATTTTCTATTTAACACAGAAGGTATTTTGGTATTAAATAACTTATTTCATGATCTGTCATATGACCTTGAGGTAGAAATGTTTCCCATATATGAAAATGTAAGACATGGCACTCTGACTGGTGGCACAGTGATAAGGTGCCAGCCTGAGAACCCAAAGGTCGCTGGTTCGATTCCTAGCCAGGGCACATAACCAGGTTGCAAGCCAGGTCTCCAGCCAGGTCTATAGCTGGAGGCAGGTGAAAGGCAACTATACATTGATGTTTCTCTCCCACTCTGCCTCTCTCCCTTCCCTTCTCTCTGAAAATAATAAACAAAACATTAAAAAAAAAAAAAGACATGGAAACTAAATCATTTCCAAACTAGTGGGAAAATGACTATGAAGATTTGAATAAGAACGTTGAAGTTTTTGACCTTTTAGGTTATTATTAATCTTATTTTTCAAATCAGAAAATTATTTAAATAACATACTAGTTTTCACTCCCCTGTTATTGATTAAACCAGCTTCTTTAGGAATAACTTAGGTACCTTGAGGGTTTTATGAGAATTTTACATGTGAGTAAGTTTAAAGCAGAGGATCAATAGATAATAATTTTAAAATAATTTAAATGTTTACAAATTGTTATAATCTTAAAATAATAAACAATAACAAGCAACAAAATACAAAGCTTTCCTTGAGTCTGTAAAATTAAAACCTGTTTTTTAAAACAAAGTACCTAACTGGGTATTCTAAGTTCAGTAGATTTAAGTGGAAAACAAGTACTTCTGCATTTACATTCTATTTAATTCTATTTCTGAAACTATAATCTTTTGTCTTATAACAAAAAATGGAAAAAAATTCGGAGCTTTAATTCTAGGTGTCATAAACAAGTTTAGCATTAAACTCAAGGAACATCACTAGCCTAATAAACATGAAGTAACCCTCCAATACAGGTGCAACCCCTAATTAAAGATCAAATAGAAAAAAAATCTCATTGAAGTTGTAAGTCAACCTATGTAATTTATATAAACTTGAGAAATTTACTCATTAATACCCAATGCTACTTAAATCATTTCATTTGAAAATACACTTAGAACGTAAGACACTCCAACTGAATACGTACAGGCTGCAGCCAGTAGTCTGTTCGGGCAGCTCTTTTCTTTTCCTCTTCAATCTGTAGAACACACAAGACGATCATAAAATGATCTCTTTAAAATCCCCAACTCACCTGAGTAATATTCTATTTAGCAAAAGAACAAAAAACATATACTTATCAGAAGATTGGTAATATAATGTGCAAACTCTGATATACAAATAAACATGTTTTTATAATTAGTTTTGATTTTTAAAAACTTGAATTAAAAATATGTCATAAAGCAAGGCAGGTGACCAAGAAAATAAACAAAAATAACCTCTACTTAGGCCATCTGTACACCAAAGCCATCTGTACACCAAAGTGCTGCCTGCCCCTGGCTTCCTTCCTCATAACTGTCATGAACTAGAAAACTGGCAATATTTTCATGTGGTAAAGCAACACTCACAGACCAATTTAGCACAGCACAGTTAGGTACAGGGACTATGGCAAAAAGGAGATTCCTTGTTTGATAAGGATAATGAAGCTTATACATGGAGAAGAAATATACAGCCAAGAAAGGTGTCCTGCAAATGTTCAAGATCAGACAGGTTCACTTGGGATTCGGGCAGATGGGAGAAAATACATGGAACCGTCAGCGTGTCTGACATGACTTTACTGCATCTGCAAAGGTGATCCTCGCGGTGGGCTACCCGGCTGTGTGCCCACTGGCGGAAAGTCCCAACCCCCTTACCTACCAAGTGCAAACAAAGCCAGCCGCGTGCCAGAATGTGACATCACTCATTACATAACAGAGTGTTTCTGCACTCATGGGTATTTAGCCATGGTTACATAAGCATTACTGAGTCATTCTTGCTGGGACATCCCGGTGAGGGAACCTGACTAATTCCATTCCATTTCCCCCACAGATTTAATGAAAAGACCAAGAGAGTAAAAGGCTGACTGGCCATTCTGGCTTTATATCGCACCTTTTTCTTTCTCAGCTCCTTCAAGTTAGGACCCCAAGTACTAACATCAATGGAACCCAATAATGTCATTCTTCGGTTAATTCTAAACCTTATTTTAATTCCTCCAATTTTCCAATATGAACAAAAAATATTCTAAATTGAACATAAGTACATTCAAAGCAGGTAGATATGGCTTTCCATTTTCCTTCGACTTAAATGTAAAAACTCCCACCCTGCTTCTCTAACCGCAATTGCTACCACTCTTGTGTTTACTGTGCTACAATGACACAGACTTTTCCTTCGGGTGTCTCACTCAGGGCTCCCGCCTGCCTTTGCACAAGCTGTATCCCACTTTTGATGCTCAGACCTCCATAGGACTTAGTATTTTGTAAGTGATTACTTATTGGTTCACATGTTCACAGAATGTCTCCCTCACCAAAAGGAAAGCTCCATAATACAAAAGTACTATATTCTTTTTTTTTTTTTTTTTTTTACCTTTATTCTACAGACCCATGACCTCACACAACACTTACCTAGAACATAACAGCAACTATTTGCTGAATGATGTAATGACCACATCTCAGAATGTACACATTTTATGTTATACTTTCACTTTTCAGGCTACTCCTCTCACAAATGAAGAAAATGGATGGACAGTCTACAGGGAATGATAATACAGGGGGGAAAAAAGCCATTTCTTGTATTCATTTATTCTTTCTCTTCATCTCTCCTTCCTCCTTCTTTTTCCACTTATTTGATAAATGTGCTGGTCATGTGTTAGGAGGGAGAAAGGAACATTTAGGAGTATATTAACAACCTTCTCCAGAACTGCTCTCAAGTTATAGGCAGAAAGTATGGACCAATATCCAGACAATCACAAATTTTCAATGATTCATCTCATAAACTTAGCCATCAGATTAACTCAAATTAAAACTATGTCACAGCTTTTTCCTGCAGGCTAGAAGGTGGCAAGTGGAAGTTAGACAGTAGGAGAGCACAGGTTTGTGAAAAAAACTATGGAGGATGGCAGTTTCGCAGCCACAAGAAGAGGAAGAGAGCTTCACTTCTAGCTCCCACTATAACTGAAGTCCTCCTCTGTGAACTGTACTGACTGACCATGGCTGCATGGAGAGCTCCGAAGGCAGCAGTTGAGGCAAGAAACTAAACCAGAAAAAACTCATGGACATGGACAACAGAGTGATGATTGCTGGTGGGGGGCAGTGTTGGAGAGATGTGGAGTATGGGGGAGGGAATAAATGGTGAAGGAAGGAGACTTGACTTGAGGTGGTAAACACACAACACAGTGTACAGATGAATCATGTACCTGAAATCTGTATATAATTTTGTCACCCCAACAAATTCAATAGAAAGAAAGAAAGAAAAAAAAGAGTCAACAGGCAGGTTATCAACTGTACCTCCATGATTTCATCAAGTGCAGATTTCTTTTTCTTTTCTTTTGGTTGAGCCAAGCTCCGGGAAGATCCTTTCCGTTTTACCAATGCTGTGGTCTCTGTCACCTTCAATGCACTTGGTCCCAAAGAACTGATGAAAAGAACAGTGCTTGTTAACAAAAACTATACACAAAGGCTTCAGAATGTGCAGCGTGAACAGCATAATTCATTTATAACAGATTAGTCAAAAACAATGAAGGACCCATCTGCACCCCTTATACAACTACTGGCACCAAGAGAACATGTAACTCTTCTTGCATTTAACTCCCTCCTACCTTCTCCTCATCCCTTCAGTGGGAGCCAGTCTAACCAGTGCAGCACAGCGGATGACAGCATCGGCTTTGGGGTTAGGCAGATCAAGGTTGGAAGCTACTTCTCCTAGGACTTTTGAGTAAAGAGCTTTACTAAGCCTCAGTTCCTCATCTATAAACGGGGATAACAATGTGATCTAACTCTGAGCTTTTGGCAAGGATTAAATGTTTGTAAAATGACTGGTAGAAGTCTAGCACCCTATTGCGAATCATTTTTTTTTTTTAAGCAAAGCTCTTAATATGTCACTTAAATATTTTTAAATGCCTGACTGCCTAGAGTTGACAATGTAAATTCTAATGTTTTTAGTGCTCATATAAAATTGTTATCACTGATCCCAGAATAATATCTCTGACTTACTAGGGTCATTGGCCACTGTAAACAATTTATTACTGACTGAGACATGCCCTAGGCCTTTGCAGACTTGCATATGCCTCTTTTATAACTAAAAGAATCTCTCCATTTATCTCCACTTGTTAAAAGTCTTTAAGATCCATTGTACATGAGGTTTCTTGAATTATTTTGTTTGAAATGCTATAGCAGTTTATGACATACATGGCACACCATCTTGTACTATAATGATTTAATCTGTCATTAAAAACTTTTTAAGAAATATTTGCACAAAGCTACCATGGAAATAACCAAGAAAATACAATATAATTATTATTGTTCATTATTTGTTCTAAGTATTTTTAAAAATTTAAGTAAAGTTAGCAATAAAGCACTCTTTTCAGAGAGAAACGGAGATCGGACACATGCACAGAAGGTGATAGGAAGATTAAGCAATAAAGGGAAATTTAAAGACCCTGTTCATCAAAACAAGAGGGATGCAGCCATAAGCCAAAGAATGCCAGTAGCTACCAGAAGCTAATTCTTTCCTACAACCTCTGGAGGGAGCATGGCCCTGCAGACACCTTGATTTCAGAATTCTCACCTCCAGAGACAGATGAGATTGCCACTGTTTCAAGCCACCTGGTCTGTGGTAATTTGTTAACAAAGTCATCGAAAGCTAACACAAAGGTGAGCAATTTGGGGGCATTGGACCAACCTTAACATTCATCTATACTTAAGAATAACAAATAGTAAAGGAGAATGGGAGAAATATAAAAGGATCTAAAACTATACAACGTGTTATAATATATTCAAGCCTGTCTTCCAGGTCATATCATGTCAGTATCTTAAAAAGAATTTTCAAATGTACCATACATAGAATTCAACCAATATGTCCATGATACCTAAAGTTGGTGTCAATCTGAAATATTTTGATCAAAGCTAACACATCTGGTAAGCTACTTTCAAGCAGTTACACATTGCTGATTCAGCCTGCCCATTTCCTTCAATTCTGCTAGCCACTTCAGTCATGTAAATAGGCACTAGTCTATAAGCTACCCCAACCCTGCAAAATGATGACCTTAAATACACGTGTAAAATACAGCTTAAAACTAAATTCCCATACAGTATCTACTGCTACCTTCCTGAACATCTTCTATTTACCTTTTTAACCTCCTGAACTAAATTGGCTGCATTTGCACATCTCAAATAGTGAATAAATATTTGATAAAAGTATAACTAAAAAAAAACACATTAAAAATGGATAGAAGTACCTGACTACATGCTATATCAGAGTCTGGCAAACTACAGCTTGAGAGCAAATCAAGCCTGTGGCCTGTTTTTATAAAGATGATTTTACTGAAACATAGCCATGTTTATTTGCTTAGGTACTGCCTATGTCTGCTTATGGTTGTGACAAAGACATATACATACGACCAACAATGTTTAAAATACTATGTGGCCCTTTACAGAAAAGTATGTGGACTCCTGCCTGTACTACAGCATTTAGAAGTGAAAGCAATTATTACTGAGTGCCTACTAATGCATTTGTACTGTACTAGGTGATAGTGTTAAGGAGATAGTTAGTAAGTCTCTATTCTCAGAAAATCATAACATATCAGATAAAGCAAAAAAAATGTATACCCTAACTAACATTTAAACTTGTTAAGATGATAGAAAAATAAACAGTACTGCAGTAGCACAGAGGAACCATTAATTGGGGAAGGATGCATGGGGAAGCAACAGTTTATCCATGTGAAGTCATTAATCAAAAGAAGCCTTTCTTCAAAATACAGAGCAACCCTATGTCAGGCAAATAAGAAACACACAAAAGGTCCCAACCATCAAAAACTGCAACCAGAAAAAATAAAATAATTTATAAGACTGCAGCTTTTATTATTTACTTGTTTGTTTATTTATTGGTGCTGAAACCTGGGATCGAAACTGCAACTTTTAAAATGTAGTCATCAACATTTCACAAAAATTCTCAAATGTTAAGATACATATTCATGTAGCTCACCTTGATTTGGAAGATGTTGCCATTGAACCACATGCTCCTTTATTCAAATTAAATGTCACTAGAAGAAAAAAACCAGTATTGCATGTATTTCAGGAGAATGATAATAAAACTTATTGGATAAGGTACCAGAATACATCCACATTGGAAGTTCATGGGCATTTTGTCACTTCTGTTGTTGTTGTTTTCCATAAGCATTCTGAATAAAGGAGAGCTGGAATGCTCCCATGCAGAAGTCATATATTCCTGTAGAATATACTGCACGGATGCTTACAGGGCTGGGAATAAACCTTCATGACCAAGCAGTAGCAAACAGCCTTGACTGCCTCTCCACTCCACTGCCCCTACACCCCTCACTAACAGGAATCCAATTTTGTTTAGGTGTACATACCTCTCACATATTGCTCAGAGGATGCCATCTATGATCTGAATGGTTGTGTCCCCCAAAATTCACATTTGAATTACTTGCAAATCTAATATCCAAGGTGACAGGATTTTAAGATGGGACCCTTGGAAAGTGATCAGTAGAGTCCTTTTGATCTAAATAAATCAGAATAATCCCATTCCCTTTTCAATGATTGTTCTTGGGCAGACATGGAATAGACTGGCCAATAACATTCAAAAAGATGTCCACTGGTGGGAGAAATATCTTCTAGAAAAACCTTCCTTGCTCAATATAGGGTAACCATAAGGGACTCTCCTTGTCATCCTCTGGACAATGTTGGGTCAACAATGATGGCTGGAAGTGCCTGCCATACCATGTGTCCAGCTGCTGCTAGTATGGCATTCTGAACTCTGCCTCTGGGGCTCTAGGTATGGCAAGACATTTCCTTATTGTTTAGGCTAATTTGTTACTTGCAGGTATTGTTATTTATAGCTGAAGGCATCCCATTCAATCATTAATATTGCCTTCTCATTTTATTGATGAGAACAGTACGTTTCAGACAGGATACATCTTGCTTCCCAACATGCTACTAACTTTTAGCGGAACCAATACAAAAGCATGTACATTAAAAAAAGAAAAAGAAGTAAAATTACCTTTCTCCTCATCATTTTCTCTGCTTAACTCTGTAAAAACAGGAGCATCCTAAAGGGATAGAAAAGTGTGAAGGTTTGGTTCACAGAGCATTTACTATCCGTATTTATTATTTCTAAATTAGGATTTTCTACCTGTTTCAAGGTAGCCCTAAGATAGCTCTCAAAAATAATCAAGACTCTAATTAAAAAATTACAAGAATCATAAATATTCCGCAATTGAACATTATTTTATACGATCAAAAAAATAATTTATGCATTCCTATATCACGTACCTCGTAGAATGCCTGGTACCCAATTATATTTCTGGTAACCCCTGAATCACCACCATGCTCTTTCTTCAGCATTTACCTGGATTTTGATCATTAATTCAGGACTTCTCAACCCAGGGGTTATATCTGCCTTCAAATATTTTATATTCGCCCCAGGCTGGAGGCAAGCTCTGGCCCTCTGCGTTCCTATGCACTGTGTTTATCTCCAGCCCTGAATTAATTACAACCAGGAGAACTTATCTGCTTATTTCTTTCTCATTAACTATTGCCTCTATTTAGGGATACAAAGTTGAGATTTAGAAAATAACAGATTACATAAGATTGTGAAGTTGGTATGTCAGGGATTGACTCAAGTTTGTCTCAACTCCAAAACCTGGGCTTTTACACTCAGCCATGTATTCCCCCTCTTAGATAAGGAATACCCACAAACTCAATTCAATGCTTAGCAAAAAGAACATTTTCCCTCTTTAATCCTTTTTCTATTGCTTCTCTCAATCATACTGTTGCCCACCTGTTCTTTCCCTTCCAGACCTCTTCTCACTTGTTCTTCAATAAATTTGGCTGTTTTTTCTTCATCATCAAGGTCCTGCTTCTTCTTCTTCTCTAGCTCCAGTTGCCGACGGATAGTTTCTGGGTCCCTGTCTATATACTGAATGTACCAGCCTTTTGGTGTCTCATCTACTTTACACAAGCCTTAACAAAATAGAAAGATAAGAAAATTAAACAGACACCATAAATTTGTATATAATCAAAGCTAAAGGTAAATACAGTTTCTTAGTCATCAGAGAGATGCAAATTAAAACCGCAATAAGAAACCACCTCACACCTGTCAGAATGGCAATCATCAGCAAATCAACAAACAATAAGTGTTGGTGAGGATGCGGGGCAAAGGGAACCCTCATACACTGTTGGTGGGAATGCAGGCTGGTGCAGCCATTGTGGAAAACAGTATGGGGTTTCCTTAAAAAACTAAAAATGGAACTGCCTTTTGATCCAGCAATTCCACTACTTGGACTATACCCAAAGAATCCTGAAACACCAATTCATAAGAACCTATGCACACCTGTGTTCATGGCGGCACTATTTACAATAGCCAAGTGCTGGAAACAGCCTAAGTGCTCATCAGTGGATGATTGGATCAAAAAACTTTGGTACGTTTACACAATGGAATTCTATATAGCAGAAAGAAAGAAGGAACTTGTACCCTTTGCAACAACATGGATGAAACTGGAGAGTATTATGCTTAGTGAAATAAGCCAGTCAGTGAAGGACAAATATCATATGATCTCACCCATTATGGGACAATAATGAGCAAAACTAACAAGCAAAACAGAACCAAGTGTATGAATACAAGGAATAGGCCTTCAGTGGTCAGGGGAAAAGGGGTTGGGGGGAGGGGGGAGGCAGAGGCAAGAAAGGGGAGCAGCTTAGACAAGAACCTAGTATAAAGGAACCATGGCCATGGACAACAGGTGGGATTGACTTTGGGGGGAATGGGTGGGTGGGGAGGGGGACAGAGGGGAGCAAAAAGGGGATGAATGTAATACAACAACAATAAAATTTAAAAAAAAATGTTTCTATCTCTGCATTATGAACTCATACATTCAAATATACAAATTCATGCAATACAAGAATTTTCTATTCAGTTAATGAAATTTAGATATTTTAATGGAATATTTTATCTCTTTGAACATGAAAAATTACTGTTCTGATTTTTTTTTTTTTTTATTCATTAAGAAAGAAGGGCAGGGAAGGAGGAAGTATGGGAGAGAAGCATCAATGGATGGTTGCCTTTCACCTGCCTCCACCTGACTGGAGACCTGGTTATGTGCCCTGACTGGGGAATAGAATCAGCAACCTTTGGGTTCACAGGTCAGTGCCAATCCACTGAGCCACCAGCCAGGGCTACTGTTCAGATTTTTACCTAGCTAGGTTGAGGCATAATATTTAAACAAAGAAAACAGATGAAAGAAGTATTATCTTGCTTAATAATTACTCAACTGTGTATTAAACAAAGAAAACAGATGAAAGAAGTATTATCTTGCTTAGTAATTACTCAACTGTGTATTTAACATCCAATAAGTACACGATATTCTAATTTAAATAGAAATTACTCCCCTAAAATGGAATAAAGTAACACATTTGAATAAGTAATACATTAACACAAAATTTTCTACTCTTTTCTCCCCAAATTTTTATGTTAGGAAGATTAAAAATGGAAAAAACAATAAATTTTTAAAATCTCCTTAAGAGGGGGTAACAAGGTTCCTAAAGTGAAATGAATAAGGGGGCAGATGGAATAACCCTTAATCTAAACGAAGGGCCACTTCAGCAGTAAATCTTGGCACTGTCCAAAGAGCGATTCCAGACACCCATACTCAGCTGCAATGCACAAAATCAGTCCTGGAATACTATGCTCCTTTCCACCAGTTTTTAAATTACTCTACTCATTCTCTTTTCCATAAATTAACATGGAAACTGTAAACAACTCTCTCCCTGCAATGGGGCCACCTATTAACTATTCAAATAAGCCTTATTCTTACCTTCTCTGCCCAGCCACTTGGTAAAATCAGTCAGAGTCTCCCACTGTGTGGCATTCATATGGATGTGCTCTCGGTGGCTGATGTACTCATTATAAACAATGTTGTTGTGAACTCTCTTAGTGCCTAAGAACAAAATACGAAACTGTTGACCATGAGCAGGTTAAAGGGCTAAAAGTTACCATGTGCACAATACTTAAGATGCTTACCAAAGCGTCTCCTGAGAAGTTCTAGAAAGTCATTTCGGAATTCCCTAATAAAGGAAGAAAGGAAAGCATCAAGGGAATTTCTCTAAATATACAGCATTGTCTTCCTGAAATTTAAGCCATTGTACAGTTTGAATTCTCAAATAATGTAGAAACATTTATTGAGTATCTATTAGGAACCTTTAAAAAATGAACAAGGAAAGAATCCCAAAACATTAAAGCTTTCAAGAATTAAAGTTAAAATCAGTTGGGAGTTGAAACTTCTTGTCTTGGCAAAGCAACCACAGCAAAGATAACTACACATTTTTGGATAGGGTCTTTCATGAAGCTTCTTGGCACTACTGATTAGAATAACTACCCCATTGTCCTGATGATGAAAACAAACTTCCCTTATTCCACAAGAAAATGGCACTCACTGTGTTCCTCTGAACTGAGTGCTAGATAAACATAGGTGAATAAAAACATAGATCTTCACCTAGGTTACAATCTAGTAGATCCAATCATAACAGGAGCCAAACTGAAAAAGAGATGTAACAAAATACTACAGGAAGAGTTGAAGGAGATGCCCAGAGGTGACTTTTCAATATGGGTAGTAAAGTATTAATAGGACTTTTACAGATGAAGAAGAGAAGGCCATTTCCAGCTGGCACAGAGATATGAAAGCTTCACATGTTTGAGAAATGACAATCAAATTTGGCTAACATTGATGGCAGATAAGAATGCGGAACAGAACAACAGGGAGAAGATGTAGCTAGAATATGTTAGGCTAATTTTTAAATTATCTTGTAGGTCATGCTAAAAAGGTTGGTTTTATGCAGACAACAAAAAATAAATAAAATAATTTACTTAGGAGTTAATCTGTGAAAATCTGTGATTTGGAAAGATAATTCTGGTGGACAGTATACAATAATAATTCATAGTATGGTCCCCAGACCAATAGCATCATATCACCTGGGCACTTGATAGAAATACAAAGTCTACAAGCCTATCCCAAAGCTACTGAATGAGAAAGTGGGTGCGTAGGTCTGCCATTCTGCCTTCACCAGTCCTCAAGTGATTTTGATGCAGGCACTGGCTTATGAACCACAGGCACAGAGCAGCTACAGGAGCAGAGCTGCTCCTGTAGGATGGGAGACCAGTGAGAAAGTCCTGTAGGCTGTGAGACTAGAAAAGGCATAATTTTAAAGGACATGGTAGAGAGTCCACATGAAGGAATTTCCAGAGGACAGTGAGGTTTGAAGGTTAGCAGTCTGTATAGGCAGTAATTAGCTAGCACAAGAAACCAGCAGATGTGGTAGGGAGAATTCTAAGTTCAGCTTTAGAAAGGTTGAGTTTGAGATAGCTTTCAGAAATATAGATTAGAATTTACCAGGGAGAAAAAACTGTAACTCAAGATAGATGTTAGGAATGAACACCCAGACTTAGAAGTTTATGTTTATCCTAAACATAAAGGTAACTCATGAAAACTGTATAGAGTGAGATGAAAAGCAACTCAGCAGGCACCCTGAACTTTCAACACTGGAGGAGCTAGAAGGAAAAGAGGAGTTGATGAAGACAGTGAGCACAGGGAGTGGTAGGAAAGAAACCAGGGAGAATGTAAACCAGACAGGTATTTCAATCATGAGTTAAGACCATTAGCTACTAAGAAGAGAAAAAGGAAGATGAAGATGAAAAAAGGCATGAGCGACACTTCAGGAGGCTGACACAGGTGGAAAGCAGCTACACTGGACAGAGTGAATGGAGGTGGCAAGGGAGACACTGAGTGTAGGTGGCTCTTGCCAAAATGGTAATTCCCAAAGTGTGCCATTTGTCCCCTGGTGGTATTCATCATGAGCCCAAGATTAAAAGATCTAGAACTTTAAAAAGAAAAAGATGGATAGAAGCAAGACTAAATACTATTAATAATAATAATAGTAATTAACTGCTAAAATTCTTAAGTATTTGGCACTCTTCTAAACAGTTCAACTCATATAACCTTACGTAAAACCTATGAAGGAAAGATAACACTTGGAAGAAGATACTATTTTTAGTTCCACTTTACAGATGAGATTAAAGCCCAGAAAAAGTTAAGTAATTCACTTAGTCACATTGCTTATGAGCAGAAGCCCAGATCTGAAGAATTTAAAGTCAAGACAGTCTGACTCCAGAGCTGTGCTCTTAGCCACACCTATTTCAGAAGCAAAGATAGGTTCGTTAATTTGAAGTGAAAGAAAAGGAAAAATGAATTGTCAGAAACATTTTTTAAACAATTTCATACTATGATAAATCGTCCAAGAAAGACAGAAACTGAGCACAAAGATAACATAGTTAGTGTGTTAGCATGTAAGGAATAAGTGGAGCCTCCAATATATAAAATATTAACTACGTATTAAATGTCCAACTGAATAAAGCTTATGTGGTAAGAATGTCTTTTAGTTACTTACTCTGAAAAATAATCCATAAATTGCTGAGGATTTTCTGAAGCCAGCAACAGTTGTCTCTGATGAGATTCGGACATACAATGACACTTAAAGCCATTCTACAAAAATGTAAACAGAGTTGTTAAATTCTGAATTAGGTCATCATAAT
This sequence comes from Noctilio leporinus, assembly GCA_004026585.1. Lineage (NCBI taxonomy): Eukaryota > Metazoa > Chordata > Mammalia > Chiroptera > Noctilionidae > Noctilio > Noctilio leporinus. Next base: position 30,279 of record PVIW01008824.1, read on the forward strand.
GGGGCTGAAGTAGAAGTAGTTAATTCAACTCTAAAAAGTTGCTCTTTGATGATAAACTGTAAAAATAAATCAGATCACTAGCCATAAGCACCCTATTTTATTATTTTTTTATAAAGTGAGTTGTGTAACCCTGATAATCAAATAATCTCAGGTATTAAAGAGACAGAAAAATAGTGCTTTAGAAAACAGACATTATATTAGTAAGAAACATTATTGGACACAGTAACATAAGAGTGATTTTGGGTTTTTTTGACTCAATTTAACAAATTTCTGTTAAGCACCTACTTCACAGAATTACACACAGGCTTCATTTATAATGAAATAATGAAATAAAACGGTTGTTAATTTTCATTAAGGATACTATTTTTCATCCACTTTCCTCTACTTTAGCTATTATCCAAAATACACTGTTACATATTACTAAAACCTAATGTTAAACTGACTACATCTGTATCTTCTCTGATGATTATAAAAGCATACAAGTTTGACTTTGTATCTGTTCTACTCAGCATTTGACCCTGATTCTTTATCAGTACTAGAAATGAAAAAAAAGTGCCTCTCATTCTCTATCCCCCCCTCCTCCCATCTCAGTGAATAATAGCACTGTATCACATACCCAATCACCCAAGCCAAGACCAAGGTCGGCATCCCAGTGTCTTTCTCCTTCATCCTACAATCCATTTATTACTGAGCCTACTCAATTTTCTAAATAACTGTTATTTAGCACTGGATCCTGATTAGGGTAGTTTCCTAATCTTTGGTCATCCACAGACCACCTAAACAATTCTTGCTCATCCCTGTGCTACCCATACATTACTTACTTAAATATAACTTAAAAAAGAAACCTGGTATTGGTCTCATAAATGAAAAACCAGTACCACTGTCCACAAATGAAAAATAAGTCAATAAAATTAAAATAAAGTTATTAAATCCTAGAAATCCAAGGTAGTGGATAAGCAGGAGTGGAATACTCTGGACCTAACCTTCCTCCCCTTCAATCTTCCAATATTCACAGAAAACAGAGGCAGAAATGTATGGAGGTCAACTTCTCCTTCCCCAGGTAGGGGTAGGGAAGGGAAATAAACAGATTTGTAGGCAAATAGGCCAGAACTACCAAAGATGACTTCAAAAAGAATTAAGGCCTAGGCTTAACCCAATGCTCAGTGGATTGAGCATTGGCCTGAGAACCAAAAGGTTGATGGTTTGATTCTAGTCAGGGCACATGACTGGGTTTCGGGCCAGGTTCCCAACCGTGGGTGTGCAAGTGGCAACCCGTCGATGTTTCTCTCCCTCCTTTTCTCCCTCCCCTCCCTCTAAAAATAAATAAAACCTTTTTTTAAATTTTAATAATTAAGTATTTATCTTCCCTTTCCTATTGGAACTATATTTGAGGAAAACCCAATAGCCCTAGCTAATGAGAAAAGGCTAATTTTTACAAATGAATATCAGGCAATAACAAATTTATTGCAGAAAAAATTAGGAAAACAGTCACTCTGCAACTCCTAATGAAATAATTGACTCAGGCAAGGATGCTAAAACAGGTAAAGGCTGATGGAAAACTAGGTATATGGTCATGATTCCCAAGTATTACCCTACTAGTTACTTGCTCCTGAAAGAGGGAAAATATTACTTTCCTAACATTATAGGCTGTTACCTTTAGTTAATCATCTGGGCTTCCTTCCATGATGCAATATAAAATAGACTGAATCACTTGGAAAGTATTTGTCCCAAAATATTTAACCTGAACTTAATCAAGTCTTTAGAAATCAAAAACTACGAGATGGGGGGGGGGGGGGGGAGACAATTCCAAAGAAATAATTTACTATATCTAGAAAGTGGGAATGCTCTGATAACTAAGTGACTTGCTTAGTCTCTTCAAGTTAATGGAGTGGAAGGGAAAGAAGGAGGAGGTGGGTTTTATTGTAATTTAAGAGTTTAGAGAAAATTAAAAGTCTTAATAACATGGAGCACATGGATTGTTAGGACAGTGAAACTACTCTGCATAACAGTATTATGATGGATACATGTCATTACACACTTGTCCAAACTCATAGAATGTACAATGCCAAGAGTGAACCCTAACATACACTATGGATTTTGGTGATAATAACATGTCAACATAAAACTTAAAAAAAAAAATCTTTTTTTAAAGACTTAATAGCTAATTCCAATCCACAGCTTTTGATTGCATCTTGGTTTTTAAAAATTGTTTTAAAAAGTGCAAACTGAGGAAATGTGAGTGGTGTGTCAGATGACATAAAAAATTTTTTATTAATTTGCTTCTGAGTGATGATATATAGCTTTTGGCTCCATAGGAAATATCCTGATGTTTTAGAAATGCATATTTAAGTATTTAGAGATGAAATATCCTGAAGTTTGTAATTTATTTAAAGTATTTCAGAAACAAGTAAATATGACAAAATACTTAAAATCTTAAGTCTGGGTAATGGTTACATGGAAGTTCAATGTACTAGTCTCTAGTTTTCGGTGTGAGAATTTCGCCTTGATTTAAACAGCAAAAACTAAAGAGAAATGGAAATGAATATCAACAGTATCAATGTCATTCACCTAAAATATCTCATGCCTCACTTTCGGAAACCATATGCCCAGCCATTTTTTCATCCTTATCCAACGGAATTTCCAGAGAAAAATACGATCACATCACTAGCCTGCTCTCAATTCAAGGCGATTTATCATCCGCCTCATTAATGAAAAAAGTGTAAACTTCATAGCTGAGCACATAAAGATCTTCGAGAACTGCCCAAGGGCCATGAGTCACTTTACATATGTCATTCATTTAAAATTCACAACAATCTTACAAGTAGATACAGTTATTGTTCCTACTTCACAGGCAAAGAGAATGTAACTTGCCCAAGACCACACAGCAGTAAGTGGTTTGGCTAGGCTTCAAAATTCTGAAAGTCTGACATAAATCCCTATCTTAACAATAACATCCTGGACCTAGCATACTGTAGCTGCTCCATAAACTATTGTTAAATGAGTAGTGTGTAAGAACTTATTTCTTCTTTTTCGTCTGATCCTGAAATGAGTTGTGAATCCTGTGTTTCTCTTAAGGGTAACGTCATTAACAGATGATTGTTACTGTTATTGCCAGGTGTCTGGCATTTAATTATTCAAGCCGTCGTTTTACGACAGCTTGAGGGAGATCACTTCTACGGGAGCTCCAAAATCTTTTATTTCCCATTTCTTTGGTGGGAGGGGGGTGCAATTGGGAGAAAAGAAGCGTCCGAGACCACTGGTTCCCCACTAGAACGGAGGCTGCAGGGAAGGATGTCCCTAGACTAGTTGACTCACTCAGTGCAGACCCCCTGACCAGAGACCGGAGATCCACACCTTTACCCTGAGCAATCAGGGACTTCCAGCCCGACCTAGACAAGAGAGAGTACGGGGCTTGGGGTCATCCCGAGCCCGCTTACCTCGTCGCGGCACTGCTTCTGGCACATCTGGCAATACCAGCGCAGCTTCTGAAGCCCTTTGGATTTGATCCTGTTGGCGATGGCCTTAGGGGTAAGAAAATCTGACTTTCCCATCGCGACCACCCGAGCGCTAACTCTCCCTGGCCCAGCTCCCAAACAACCGGAAACGGAACTGGGCTAACCGGTGGGCGGAACAAATACTAGTTACGAGCCGGAAAAAGGTGGAGCCTTGGTGGGCCGGGCCCCCAACTCTCGCGAGGTTTACCTCCGTTTGGCGTCAGGAAGCGAGACTGAAGGAGAAAGCGGGATGGGAAGGGGCGTGGGGAACCTCGTGCACATGCGCCGTGTGGTCCGTCTGACCGACCTTCAGCAGGGCTTTTACCACCATGTTTTCTCGGGCGGGCGTCGTTGGGGTCTCGGCCTGGGCTGTGCAGCCGCAATGGTATGGCAGCTTGCGGTAGGAACGGGAGGGTGGCAAGGGATGGAAGAGCTCGAGCAGAGGCAAGGGGAGGCGGGTGGAAGCGAGTGGGGCGGTACAGAGGTCGCAGGGCCAGCCGGGCCCCCCGAGGCCCGCGGAGGCCCTAGGAGGCCCAGGCTGCGGGAAGCGCCTCCGGTCCGGGGAGCGCTCGGGAAGTGGCTTGGGAGACCCCTGGGTCAGTCGAGGTCTCCTCAGACAGGATGGCGCGGGTAAGGGCCCCGAGGAGTTGTTCTTTTGGACTTGGGGATTGAAACTTGAGTCCGAATTAATTTCAGGACGGTTTTATATTCATCTGAGAAGTAATTGCGGAGGTCCTGCTCTGTACCAGGCAGTGAGGATGGTGCAGGCTTTAACTGGGCCCGCAAAGTGAGGGGGAGGGGAGGGGAGGGGAGGACCCAAGGCAAGGTCTAGGGGAAGGTTAAGTGGTGCTAAGTCCTTGTCGCCTTTGGATACCGTGCGGTGTTGGGTAGAGTTTGCATAGGCTAGTGCAGAGCGGAGCCACACTGGAGGAGCCGTTCGATTCAGCCAGAACCTTTCCTAAGCACCTATCACGTAGTAGGTGGTTTGCTGAGCACTGGAGAATCAAATAAGTGCCCTTGTGTATCGCTGGTAGTTAGGGTGCAAAAAGGACCTTAAAACATATATTGGCGAGGAAGAGAAAGATACCTTGCACCATCTTGAAACCATTGTACTTAAGCAGTAACCCTGCAAGGTCATGAAATTGTTTCAAGGTCCTGAGAGGAGGAGGAGGTAGATTTAAATCACTGCCGAGCAATTTTTGAGAATTTTAAGCATTGGTTCCCGAAAAACAACTGCACACTAGAAGGCCTGGGAGGAATAGGCAGCTAATTGGCTTGTGGTGGGACTATATAGCAGGATGAAATATGAAATGACTTGGTGTTAGACAAAGTCTGGGACAATTTCAGACGCAGTGCTTAGGAGATTATTAGCTTATAGGCTGTGTGTAGCAATTCCTGGGGTTTACAGTAAGGGAGAATTCTAAGCTATAGCACTAAACTAAGTTTTTGTGTCCTAGTTTATGTGATGGAACTATAAAGCATTCACTGAAATAGGTATGTCTTTTATTAATCGAAGAATTTAAAACAATAGACAAGATTTTCAGGGTAAGGTAGTAATTTAATGTGATGTGAAATACCTACGTAAAAATGTTGGTGGATTTGCCTTGGGAGTCAGTTTTTTCCCCTAATGTTGAAAAAGAGTATTTGTGGGAATTAGGAAGACACCTTTATTGAATTCTCAGATAGGTGAGTTGTGCTGTTTCCTGTTCCCTCTCCACACCTTTGTTAGGTACCTGGTCCGAGTTAACTTGCTCAAAAGTGGTGGTAAACCAAGCAAACGGACATGGTCCCAGTAAGTTCGCTTTGCTGGACAGTTCCGACATGCAGTGGTGCTCAGCAAACATCAGCCCTCTTTCTTTCCTTCCCATCTTACTGTGTATTAATGCTACCTGTCGGTAGTGTTAAAACCTTAAGTGGTATCCAAGTTAATCTTTTAAAAATGTAGAGTTCCTGAAAAAAGGGCAAAATATTTTATGTAAAACTGTAGAACTAATTCTTTAAAACCCTGTAAGACAATTTGAAGATAAAGAATTGTTTTAAATAAGAGCTCTTTCAGTTTGAGAAGAGTAATGCCACAGGCCTAAACTGGAACCTCAGTCATCAATGAAGGTCATAATCCTGACCTTAATCCATTTGGACGGTTGTTTTTAAATTGGTAGGTGATAAATATTCATCAGATATTGATGTTCCAATATGGAAAGCATGTTCTAACCTCTTGCCACATTTTCCATCACTCTTGGAACCTGACACCTTTTCTGTCTCTTATGCCCTATCCCTTCCCATTCATTATAATTGCCATTTAAATTCAGAAATGGGGGCCCTGGCTGGTGGCTCAGTGCATAAGGTTCCGTCCTTTGAATCCAAAGGTCTCTGGTTGATTCCCCAGCCAGGGCACGTAAACCAGGTTGCAAGCCAGGTCTCCAGCCAGGTCTGTGGTTGGAGGCAGGTGAAAGGCAACCAACCATACATTGATGTCTCTCTCCCTTTCTGCCTCTCTCCCTTCCCTTCTCTCTGAAAATAATAAATAAAATTTTTAAAATAAAAAAAATAAAATAAAAAATGACAACCATCTTCATGTTTGACACTCCAGAGGATTCATTTGAAAGGGAGTTTTCTATGCTAACATTAAGCGTGAGGGTTAATAAAATCATGATTAAATTATTTTAATTATTTAAAGGACCAGAAAGTACCGTAAACTTTCAGAAATTAACTTTTTTTTAAGCAGCACTTAAGAAAATGGAAATAAATTTGAGGTAAGGAGTCTCCATCTTTTCTGCCTGAAATTAGGGAAAATGCATCTCTGTTTCCTACTGTTCCACATTTGCTGAAATGGAAGATTGTATGATAGAAGACCATTGGTCATAAATTGAACTATATACATTGAAATGAAAGAGAGGTAGCATTTCAGGAGAGAAAAGGAAGATTGTCATCTGAAGCTAAGCAGATATTTACTTGTAAATAATAAAGCAGCAGAGTGTAGTATATGATGGACTGGAGCCAAACTGCTGAGTTTTGAACCCTGACTGCCACTCATCTGGCTGTGTGACATTGGACAAGTTAGTGTCAATGTCTCTATACAATTTCCTTGCCCGTTAAATGAAGATGATGATTACTACACAGTTATTGCATTAGTATGAGAATGAGATAAGTCAGTATTTGTAAAGGGCTGATTGCAGTGGGAGTTGTGCTGATGTGGGTCCAGATGTATCAAATGAAAAATGAAAACAAGTTTATAATTCCAGTTTCTGTGTAAAATATGTGAAAAGGCTTATTGTACTTGGGAAAGTAGACTTTATCATGGGCGGTGATTGGTGAAAAAGTACAAGAGAGTCATTTTTTTTAGTTGACTTTAATGCAGGTATTCAATATTGGAGTTAGATATACTTCATGATTTTCTTAAATATACTTCATAATTTTTTTTTTCCTTAAGAGTTAGTGTATGCTACTTTCTTTTTTTTTTTTTATATATTTTATTTTATTATTTTTAGAGAGAGGGGAGGGAGAGAGACATCAATGTATGGTTGCCTTTCACCTGCCTCCAGTTATAGACCTGGCTTGCAACCTGCTTATGTGCCTTGGCTGGGAATCGAACCAGCAACCTTTGGGTTTACAGGCCGGCACCTTATCCACTGTGCCACCAGCCAGGCTGTACTTTCTTATTTTTATATTATACAGCATTGTTATGCTGCTTAAAATTCTTTGATAAATCATTTATCAACCTTGCTGACTCCACACTGCCCTCAGATTTTCTAATGATGCTGTATAATCATATAGATAATGGTAATCTACAATCTATGTGATTTTTCCATCCACTGTATTTAATACATTACTAGTTTCTCAATCTCCTAAATATGGATCAGGACATGATGCAGTTTTCCAGAACATAAAACTGATACAGAAGTGTTTTTTTGAAAATACTGTATATTCAGTATATAGGGCAAACTGTCCCTAAAGAGAGTCCAGATCAGCTCATAGTTATCCTTTACTCAAATTATACTTTAAAAATAAAGCTGTAACATAGATTGGCGTCTTTTTTAGAAGGAAATAGAGGCTAACATGATTGCACTTCAAAACAGGAAATTAGGGCATGAGCAAAATATGAAGAATCACAAAAGAGCCTACCTTTTTATACCTCAGTTGGGATGCTATGGAAACCGAAAAATGCTGTGTTCATCCAAATATGACATGCCATTTAAATTTGTTCCGTGTGTTCTCTGAATAGAAACTTGAGTCAATTAAGTAGGAGTGTCTGTCTCAAACTAAAATGTCCAAATGTCATTTTTTTTGTTTGTTAAGATTTTATTTATTTCAGAGAGACAGGAAGGGCCAAAGGCAGAAAGGGAGAGAAATATCAATGTATGGTTGCCTTTCACCTGCCTCCAGCTGGGGACCTGGCTGGAGACGTGGCTTGCAACCTGGTTATGTGCCCTGGCTGGGGAATCGAACAAGCGACCTTTGGGTTCACAGGCTGGTGCCTTATCCACTGTGCCACCAGCCAGGGCCAAATGTCACTTTTTATAATCTATAAATTTAGAATATTTGGAGTGAAAAAGTTGTTAGACCAAAAAAGAAGACTAAACTGTCCTAAAGGGAGTCACTTTACAAGTGCCATTTGTGAATGGCATGGCCATCATGTCAGATAAGTTGGTACTTGAAATAGCAGTGCTTATTAGTTATTTAACAGCTTTCATCTTTAGTGGATCCATTCTAAGCAAACCCAATATTTTCCATAAAGTCTCCTTTTATTTTCATATTTTTCTTTAGCAAAGGAATAGCAGTAGTAAGCTGAGATTATTTTTAAAGTTAACTGCTTTGGTTATGACTTTTCAGACTTTTATGCACATTAACAACCACAACAATAAGATCATACTATATACCACTTTATAACCTGCATTTTAAAGTTGTTATTACTAGCCCTGGCTGGTGTAGCTCAGTGGATTGAGTGCCAGCCTGCAGACTGAAAGGTTACAGGTTCAATTCCCAGTCTGGGCACGTACCTGGGTTACAAGTAGGGTCCCCAGTTGGGGGCATGCAAGAGGCAACTGATCAATGTACCTCTTGCACATTGATGTTTTTCTCCCTTATTCCCTCTATTATAAAATGAAATATTTAAAAAAATAGTTATTAATAGACTATTTTTCAGTAGTTGTAGAGTTAATAGAAAAATTGAGCAAATAGTACAGATTTCCATATACTTACACCCCAACTTTGATCAGTGTCCCCACTTATTAACATCTTGCATTGGTGTTTGTATGTACAACAATTAATGCATCAGTCTTTATACACTATTAACTAAGGTGCATTGTTTCATTAAGGTCACTCCTATTGTATAGTTCTATGAGTTTTGATAAATGCATAATGATGTATGCCTACCATTATAGTATCTCATACAGAATAGTTTTACTGCCCTAAAAATCTCTCCTCCAAATCCTGGCCACCACTGATCTTTTCACTATTGCTGTAGTTCTTTCTGGAATGTCATATAGTTGGAATCAGTATATATGACCCTTAAACTGAGCAGTATGCAGTTAAAGGGTCTGTCTTGTCTTTTTGTAGCTTGATAGCTCGTCTATTTTAATTTCTGAACAATGCTTCATTGTACAGATGTACCAGTATTCATTCATATTGAAGTTCATCTTGGTTGCATCCAGTTTTTGATGATCATGATAAATAAAGCTGCTATAAGTATTGTTTTAATGTAGCTGGTTTATAAGCTGATTTTAATGTAGACAATTGAGAAGTTTCCAGTGCACTAGGTTAGATACTGAGAAGCATGATTGCTGGGTCACATGTTAAAACTATGTTTAAGACATGTAAGAAACTGCCAAACCATTTTCTTAAGTAACCATACCATTGTTTAATTCCCCTTGGTAATCAGTGAGAATACCCTTTGCTCTTATGTCCTCCTCATCATTTGGTATTGTCCATTTTTAAAATTTTAGTCATTCTTACTGGTTTGTATTTGTATATCATTGTTTTAATTTGCAGTTCTGTAATGTCATATGATACTGAGCATCTTTTTATATGCTTATTTGCCACCTGTGTGTCTTTGGTGAGGTGCCTGTTCCAATCTTTTGCCCACTTAAAAAATTTGGGTTGTCCATATACTTATTGTTGAGTTTTAAAAGTTCTTCGCATATGTTGGATAGCGGTCCTTTATCAGATACGTATTTGGCAAAAGTTTCCTCCCAGTCTTGTTTTAATGTTTTATCTAAAAACTCAGCAAAACCCAAAGCACCTAGATTTTCTCCTGTGGTATCTCATAAAAGTTTTATAGTTTTGCATTTTACATTTATATCTATGATCCATTTTGAGTTAATTTTTGTGAACTGTGTAGGATATCATCTAGATTATTACTATTTATTTTTGCATATGGATGTCCAATGGTCCAGCACTATTAATAGAAGATTATTTTTTCTCCATGTAATGACTTCTATTCTTTTCTCAAACTTCAATTGATATATTTGTGTGTCTGTTTTGGGGCTCTCTGTTCTGTTCCATTGATCTACTTAGTGCCACACTGGCTCGTTTTCTGTAATTTTATAGTAAGTCTTGAAATCAGGTAGTCAATTCTGTAGCTTTGTTCTTTACTATTGTTTTGGCTATTCTGGGCGTTTTACCTTTTTATGTAGACATTAAAATTAGTTTACTGATAGTCAAAATAACTTGCTGAGATTTTGATTGGAATTGTATTAATCTATAGATAAAGTTGAAAAGAATTGACATTAGCAACATTGAATCTTCCTATTTATGAATATGAAATCTCTAGTTATTTAGATCTTCGATTTCTCCCTTAGTTTTGCAGTTTTTCTCATATAGATCTTACATGTATTTTTTCAGGTTTAAATGTGTTTAAATGTGTCTTTAATTGTGGTGAAGTATACATAAAATGATCGTTTTAAACCATTTTTAAGTCTACAATCTATGTTATCTTTTTAAACTTGAAATTCCCAATTGTTCATAGCTAGTATAAAGGGAAGCAATTGACTTTTGTATACAACTTTGTATCATGCACACTTACTACTTTATTCGGTTATTAGTTCCAGGAGTTGTTTTGCCAGTTCTTTGGGATGTTCTACCTAGACAATCATATTACCTATGAACAAAGACAGTTTTATTTCTTCCCTCCTAGATCCCTTGTGTTTTGTTTTCTTGTGTAATTGTATTAGCTAGGACACCTAGTATAATGTTGAATGCTGAGAGAGGACATCCTTGTCATGTTCCCAGTCTTAGTTCTAGTTTCTCACTATTAAACCATGGAGTTTTTGGTAGATGTTATTTATTGGGTTAAGGAAGTTTTCTTCTGTTCTTAATTTACCAAGACACATTTATCATGAAAGAATATTATGTCAAATGCTTTTTCTGCTTTAACCTGTTGATATGATGAATATTACGTGATTTTTGAATGGTGAACCAGCCTTATATACCTGAAATAAATCCTATTTAGTCATGGTATATAATTAATTTTAATGTATTATTTGGATTCAATTTGCTAATATTTTTGCCTCTGTTCATGAGAGATATTATTCTCTAATTGTTATTTTTTGTATATGTGTGGTTTTTGTATTAGGATTATGCTAACCTCATAGAATTAGGAATGTCCCTCTGCTTCTAATCCTGTTTCCATTTTTTTTTTTTTTTTTCTTTTTTTGGTGGAGGGGCAGCAACTTTTATATTTACTGATAGTTACAAACCTGTCTATTAAATCTCAAATTTTGGAATGTTTCTCATACCCATTGGACATTTCCACCTGGTCTCATGGGATTTTTAATGAATAATCATATTCAGAAATCATTGTCTCCAAGGAGATCACCTGCACCCACCTTACCTATCTTGGTTAATGACAACACTGTCCACTCAGGTCATTAAATTATAAAAATCTGAGTCATTCTTACTGTTTTCCTTATCATCCTCAAGAACTTGCTCTCACTTTTAGCCTCTTGTTGGGTTTGCTCACATCTTAGTCCATTTTGTCTGGGGGCTGCAGCAGACCCTGTTCAGTTTCTATGTTATCAATACTCCGTTGTCATTTTGTGCTTTTCACTGACACCCAGGATACTACTATGAAAAACTAAACTGATCTTGGGTTTAGAACTATTCGTTTCCTGATTCTTCAGTTCTTCCATGGACCTTTCTGGGCCAATACAGGTATTTTGTGTGGATTTAAGGGCTGGAAGATAATTTATATCAGATAACATGTTGTTTTTCCCCATAGGCCAGGAATCCTCTCATACTTATCTTTCACTGATACTACATTCAAGGCAAACCATTTTGACTTTTACACATTATATTTTACAGATTGTAGGAAAATCTCACGTAAATTTTATGTAAATCTTAAGTTTTTATGAATCTTACTTATGAAATAACAGTGTGCTACTTATGATCAGAGGCTGTTTCCTGAAGAATAGTACCTAGTGAGTAAATGTTTATTTGAACTGAGTTGGAGAAGCTGAGATCTGGTTGGAATAAACTATACTTCTATGTATCTTGTTGTGTTAGAATGCATAACTGTTAGTTGAAGTGATTTTGGTGAACTGAGGAAGTTAAGGAATGCTTCTTTTAGAGGTGGCTGAACTAGAGAGTTGGATATCCTAACGGGCAAAGCCTTTTCTGTTGGGAAAACAACATAGGCGGAGAGGTGGAGCTGGGACTAGAGCATGTGTGAGTGCCGCCTTGACTTCAGGGAAAGGTTTGTGTTAGGTCAAGTAAAATGAGGCCTCTGACACAGGATTTGTTATCAGTATTAAGAAATTTAAAAATTAATATGTATACAGTCAGAGTCCTATATTTGAGTAGTTCTTTATTGGGTATTCTAGAAATAAACATAGTAATTTTTAAAAGTTTCTTCTTAATGTAATAGAGCTATTTTTAAAAAAACTAAAATATTTTTAAAATCTTTATTCTCAGGATCCAAGTTCGAAATATGGCAACTTTGAAAGATAGTAAGTACTTTATCTCAATATGTAAATTAAGAAAAACTTAATTTTGACAAATAATAGTTTTAAAAATATGCCGCTTTTTAAAAACCTGTTATATGTTTAGTCAAAACTGACCAAATCTATGTTGTGTGTGGAGCAGTGAACTTGTTTTATTATTATTTTTTAAAGATTTTATTCATTATTTTTTAGAGAGAAGGGCTGGGAGGGAGGAAGAAAGGGAGAGAAACATCAGCATATGGTTGCCTTTAACCTGCCTCCAGCTAAGGACCTGGCTGGAGACCTGGCTTGCAACCTGGTTATATGCCCTGACTAGGTTTGCAGGCAGGCACCTTTACACTGAGCCACCAGCCAGGGCTTGAACTTGTTTTAGAAAAGACAAGTGGGAGGTGACACATAGTGGTTCTGATGCTATCTTTTGTAAAATGATAATGTTATAATGAAGAAAAATTATACTACTTGTAGATACATAAAAAGTTGGGGAATATATGGTTGAAGGACATTTTCAATATCATTTAAAAAAATTTTTTTTTTTTTTAAGATTTTATTTCATTATTTCTAGAAAGAGGGGAAGGGAGAGAGGCAGAGAGGGAGAAAGACATCAATGTATGGTTGCCTTTCACCTGCCTCCAGCCACAGATCTGACTGGAGACCTGGTTTGCAACCTTGTTATGTGCCCTGGCTGGGGAATTGAACCTGCGTCCTTTGGGTTCACAGGCTGGCACCTTACCTACTGTGCTACCAGCCAGGGGGTCATTTAATGTTTTTAATGTATGATTTACTGTTCTCTTATATTGTCAGCTAAGTTTGACCTTTTATTAGTATTCATTCTAACAGTGAGTCTAGTTTAGTATTATGCTGTGTTAAATGATGGTCTAAATGCTAATTATTCTACCTTGCAATTTAGAAAAATACTGTATTTCAATGAATTCACAAGTGAAATTATAACTTTTATCTTAACATAACACTTCTATTTTTCAGTTACCAGGCGACTGAAGTCAATCAAAAACATCCAGAAAATTACCAAATCTATGAAAATGGTAGCCGCAGCAAAATATGCCCGAGCTGAAAGGGAGCTGAAGCCAGCTCGAGTTTATGGAGTAGGATCTTTGGGTAAGAGAAGAGTATAATTCGCAAATCATGAAGAACTATTTAACGTAAAGAAGGTCACTGCTAATGACTTCCACTTAGTGCTTACCATGGTGATGGGCCTATTTTGAGTATTTCATATGTACTCATTTCACAGCAACCGTATGAGGGTAGGAACTGTCTGAGACGCTGTGCAGGTGAAAAAAACTGAAGTGACATCAAGTAAATTGCCCAAGATCACATACCTACCTACTATTTTAACTTTGTAAATACCCTGAAAAGTTTTCTACATTGTTAAATGTACCATTAAAAGAACTTAGCATCAAATGCCTATGCTTGATTTCATCCTATTAGTTGTGATACTTTAGGACTACATGGTGGGGAGGTGGTGCGTTGCAGTGGAGAGTTGAGCAAGTAGTCATGGACATGGCTTGTGAATACCTGAGTGCAATATTTAAACATCAACTATAAAGAAAGTGAAATTTGCCCGCTTCCAAACTAAAGAAAATAAGTCCGCATATTAATTTGATCTATGTATTAGATGTAAATTGTTCTGTGTAGTAGTTACTTCCATATTTTTTAAACATAACAATTCTGCTAAAGAAAATTTTCTTGAGGAAATCATTGAGCCCTAGGCCTCACTGGAAATGGCTCCTTGCTTTAAAATAGCATACTTAGCTTTACCTAGAGAAAAGTTGCTAGGTTAGGTTTTAGTTATTCTTGTCAGCTCCATCTATTTGTTGTCATTTGTCTCCTTCCCTGCCTAGTACAATACTAAGCATCTAGTTGGAAGATCAGTAGATGTTGGTTGATAAATTACTCTCAAGTTAGTTATATGAAAAAGGAGAGTCATTTTACTTGCTGGTATGAACAAGTATAATAAATTTGTTGCCTCTAAAAGTGTATAACCACAAAATTATAAAGAGAAACTGGGTTAGATACATGGTTACAGTATTTGTGGAGAAATACTAAAAATCCAACTTCAGGTTGTCAGCTTCTAAAGTCCTTCAAACTGAAAATGTACTAACTGGTAAATATTAAGTGGCTAATCATTTTAAATATTTAAAAATGTACAGCAGATATTTTATACTATACAATATAAAATACAAGAAGAAACTTAAATAGTCTCCCCTTTCTGCTGAATTTTGGAGTTGAGTATTCTCTCTGCTTTTTATTGAGGGTCTCAAGTACTGAAATTTGAGAAAATTTCTCTATACCAAAAAAGGTGATAGCAGGAATGTTGTTGAAATGGGTGATTATGGGGGCCATAAAGGTGTACCTTGCACCTACAGTGAGTACTAGCTGCTGAAGTCCATCCTGCATTTGCTTCCAGGTCATGATTTCCATGACTAGCACCTGAGCACAGGCTGAGCGCAGGCAGGCAGATGTGTTGTTGGGAGACCTGGGGTTCCCGGCAGCCTTACTGAACTTTCGTTTAATTGTACAGTGGTCTGGAAAGCTGCCCCCAAGCTTTCTTTCCACAGCTCAGACCTACATCATTGTATGAGTGCTCTTTTGATCTCCTGTTTTCTCACAGGTGTATCTCCTAGTTAAGTCCATGTACATTTTATCCTACTGAATCTTCTCTTGGCCTCTGCTTCTTGGGAAACTAGACCAACAAAGTGAGGTGGTTAAAGTAATTCCAGAAATGAAATTGGCGTAACTATTTTAATGTCAGGTTTTAGTTTTAATCCTCACCCAAGGATATGATTACTGATTTTTATAAAAGCTGATAATGCTTTTATGTAAACAGTTCAGCAAAGATCTGCTTCCTGTTTTGGGGGGGATGGAGGGTTGTATATTGAAGGTTTATATTATTTAGAAGTGTGATACTAAATAAGTTGCTAACCTCTAATTCTGGCCTCGTTCAAAGTTCTTTAATCATACTAGAGATTCATTTTAGTCAGTATTAAGATAAGTGGTCATTAATGGTCCTTGGGAATCTTTGTCATATAGAGATTTAAACCATTTTGATTTTAATCTTTATTATAGATGGAATGAGTACATTGAACAGTTTTGGTTATATTAGTCAAATACCATCTAAATTTAAATGCATCGTTTTGAGAACAGCCAACTCTTGCAATTTAAGGATTACTGTATTTAGTATGAATTACATATTAAAATTCTTGCTTTTTTGTTTGTTTTTAAGCTCTTTATGAAAAGGCTGATATTAAGGCACTTGAAGACAAGAAGAAACATCTCCTTATTGGTGTATCCTCAGACAGGGGGCTTTGTGGTGCTATCCATTCCTCAGTTGCTAAACAGATGAAGAGTGAGGTGGCTACGCTCACAGCAGCTGGGAAAGAAGTTAAGATTGTTGGAATTGGAGATAAAATTAGGGGCATACTTCATAGGTAATTTAAATATGTATTAAGGTTAAAGGGGTGTTTTATATATACCTGTTGTTTTGTTTCCTGGTGTATATTAGAATATGTAGATTTCTCCCATTTTTCTGTTTGTGTTTTGCTGCTGCTTCATCCAGGCCATGAATGGCATGAAGTGGAAATGTGGAAAGCTGTTGACACATTTCATTTTAAAAATGAGGACTGAACTCTGGAGAGCTATCACAATCTTGAAATGTTAGAATGACCAAAAGTTAATTAAGATTCAAAGAAGAAAAAGTATAGAAATATAAAAAAAATAAGGGCCTTGATTATTAACTCTTAGTTCTGTGCAGGTGCTGAAGAAAAGTAATAATCATGATAATTAATATATGGAACAATAATTCACTAATTCAGTGAACTCCCCACAAGAAAAAATGAAAAACCTTGATCCATAGCAATTTCTTCCTTGTTTCTTGTGTTCTTTTAGAAGAAAAATTGCATTAAACTATTTTATGTGCTATCTTGATTTTCTTGTAGGACTCATTCTGATCAGTTTCTGGTGACATTCAAAGAAGTGGGAAGAAAACCCCCTACTTTTGGAGATGCGTCAGTCATTGCCCTGGAATTACTAAATTCTGGATATGAATTTGATGAAGGATCTATCATCTTTAATCGATTTAGGCAAGAAAATTTTAGAAATCAAAGCTCTTTTGTGTTTATGTTCATATTACAATAAATGTTTTAACAGTTTAAAGTTTATTTTGAAATTTACATTTGCTTTTGTCATTTCTAGGTCTGTCATCTCCTATAAGACAGAAGAAAAACCCATCTTTTCTCTTAATACCATTGCAAGTGCTGGTATGTAGCTTTTGTATGACAAGTATTTTTCCATGTAGAAAGGAAATTTGTACATTTAGGAAAATAGTGTTTGTCCGGGTGGCCTGTTTTCAATGGCAGCAATGATATTGGGCTGTTTCTATCACTATTTATTAATGGCTTCCATGATGCATTAATCTATGCGCTGTTGGGTGACTCTTAATCTGTTCCTTCATTAGTTGAACAAATAGGTATCTGTTGAGAACAACTATTAGATAGGTGTTCTGTCCACAGGTTGGAGAGCCTATCTAGACATTGGCTTTGCAGTCTATGTATGCAAGCTACCAATTCCAGTTAATCTGAAGCTCTAGAATAGAGATTTGAACATGTTCACAACTCATTTATATACATTGGCCCAGTAAATTCTTGTTTTATTATTTGAATAAAGTCACCATTGCTCAGTGGATCATTCTAGAAACAATATTCTGGAACTGATTTTATTTTCCTCAGGCATTTTCCCTTTTGTGTATCACATTTCATCTGTTCTAAGATGTACACTTCTTTCCATTTCTTAAATTAGGATGCTTCTCCAAGTCAGCAGCATATCATTTTTAATTAGCTATGTTCTTTTCTTAATGGTATATCAGATATGGGTCATAACTTATAGCATCTTAAGTTTGATGAAGTAGCAATGTTCTCATCACGTTACCCTAAGGAAACATGTTTCTGCTCTCAATTTTTTTACTGATGTTTTCTGATCTCTTAGTAATCAAAAGGCTGAATTGAGATTTTTGTATTATATGGTATACTAGTTTGCAATCTTAATTTCTTCATTGAAAAAGAATTGGCTTTTTGCCAGACACTCAGCTAGATGTTATGTAGACAACTTCATGACAATGAAATGTAGTAGTTATTTTAAAATATCCAGTGCTTTGTTTACATATTTTGCTGAACATCTGCCATAATCTACATGTGAAAATAGATGAAACAGTTAGAACTGAGTGTTTTGACATATCTTAGACTTAATTCTGTTCAGTAATTATAGAGGATTTTTATATGCTAGTAAGCCATTTCAGTTAAATCAGTCTTTGTGCTGTATTGCTTCAGAGATATTTACCACTTGTTTTAACAGAGAGCATGAGTATCTATGACGATGTTGATGCTGACGTGCTGCAGAATTACCAGGAATACAGTCTGGCCAACATCATCTACTATTCGCTGAAGGAATCCACCACGAGTGAGCAAAGTGCCAGAATGACGGCCATGGACAATGCGAGCAAGAATGCTTGTAAGCACACAGTAGATTTCCAAGAAAATTCTGCTGCAGAGTAGCATGAAGACCCTCACATCAAAAACATGACCGTTCCTTTTTTTTTTTTTTTTTTTTTAAGATTTTATTGTTTTTAGAGAGGAGGGCAGGGAGGGAAGAAGAAAGAAAGAAACATCAATGTATGGTTGCCTTTCACCTGCCTCCAGCTGGGAACCTGGCTGGAGACCTGGTTATGTGTCCTGACTGGAAATCGAACCTATGATGCTTGGGTTTGCAGGCCGGTGCTCATTCCACTGAGCCACTCCAACTGGGGTAAAACATGACCATTCTTTAAGTAGATCAGGAAGCATGAGAGCTAGGACCAATCCTGGTCTCTAACGCTGGTTCTACAAAATTTTTGACCAATTACTTTTTCCTTGAATTTTCTCACCTGAAAAGACAGAGAAGTAATATAGCCTGCCTTAAAGGAAATACATCTTACTTGGCAGTAGATTTTCAAGTACTTGGAAAAGGTATCCCATTGGAGATTTTAAAATAATCATCTTGAAATTTTTGGAGGCCAACTTTGGTGCCCAGCCCCCACCCCACACACACACACACACACTCTTATTGCATTAAACAACATAACATCTGTGAATAAATTAATGAAGTTATTTATTATTTAGCTTTAGATTTTCTTGTCTAATCTACTTTTTGTTTGTAGCTGAGATGATTGACAAATTGACTTTGACTTTCAACCGCACCCGCCAAGCTGTCATCACAAAAGAGTTGATTGAAATCATCTCTGGTGCTGCTGCTCTGTAAGTACTTGCAGATTGCCTTCAGAGTTTTTGTTCTTGTATGTCTGTGTATGCTAGTTTAACCTTTGGATGTTTAAAAGTTTTCTGGTTGGTTTTGTCTATTAAGATGAAATGATCCATTTCTTAATCTTCTATCTGTGCTCTTAGCATACAAAAATTTGTTAAAAATGAAATCTCTGGTTTATTATTGTTTCAGACTTAGTTTCTTCTTTTAGAATTCAATATATTGTTAGCTTTCCCTTTGCTAAGGCATTAGGATTAAGAATGTGGATAATTCAGTATTTATAAAATAATGTCTTTGTAAATAAAATACTATAAACCAAGCTTTCTGGTTAAGGACTGGTTTGAGGTTTGTCTTTACATATAAATCATTTAATGGTAGTAGGGTTCAGGACTTTTTAAAATTATTCAGTTTTTTTATATCAGTACCATAAGATAGTGTAACATTTCCCTCAAGAGGATATTAATGTTTGCGAAACTATGGTTAAGATGAGACTTATATTCAAAAAATTATTAAATTGTATGCTCACTATGTACAGAGTATAATTGTTAAAGGATGTCATCCTTGCAAGGCATTTATATTATAATGGGATAAAAAAAATACACGGATAATTGTGATGAAGGCTCAAATGTGTAGTAAGTTGTCTTTTGACTCATTCTTTATCCCTTCCTCCTAATTGGTCACCATCTTCTCTAAGTTTTACTTTCTAAATAGCCTGTGACTCTTTCCCCTTTATGTTCATTCAATGCAGATCCTTGTCATTTCTTTCCAGAATTTAAAAATAGGTTTGTTGAAAATTTTTTTAAGTGCTTTACCCTGTGCTAGGCACTGAGGATGTAGTAGGGCCATTATTTGCCCTCAGAAAGCTCAAAGCCTTTACAGGGAAAATAGACATTGTATTTAAAATTGCAGTAGAATGGAGGTCAACAAACTGAGGCATAGAGCTAAGAATGATTTTCTCATTTTTCTTTTACTCATTTATTTTTTTTATCGATTTTAGAGAGAAACAGTTTATTGTTCCACTTATTTATTCATTCATTAGTTGTTTCCTGCATGTGCCCTGATCATGTATTGAACCCACAACCTTGGCGTAGTGGAGGGATGCTGTAACCAACTGAATTACCAGCCGGGGCCTGGTTTTCATAGTTTTAAAGGGTTATAAAAAGAGAGAGACAGTATGTGACCCACAAAGCCTACAATGTTTACTGTCTAGCCATTCACAGAAAAAATGTCTGATTGAGTAACAGAGTGGTATAATGAAGGTAATAGAATCCATTCTGTCACTTGATCATCCTGCAGAAATCTTTGTTTGATATGTGAGTATGTGAGCCTGTAGGTTCTGGTCACTGACACTCACTATAGTCTAGCCTCTTACCACTACCATTTCTAACTTTCCAGGAACTTAAGCCACGTTGATCTACTTCCACTTCTACAAACACATTATGCCCTTTTGCCTTCAGAGTGGCACGTGCCTTTGCCTCACATGCCACTCTTCCCTTGGAAGCACCTTTGGTACTTCTATCAGACTTCTGTGCTGGGGAAATCAATCCTTTCCTCCAAAAAACCCTCTTGCATAGTTTGGGTGAGGTACCTTTCTTCAGCATCCTGTGCTTACCTTGATCAGCATTTAACAGCGTTTTATTAGGAATTGCCTTTTTATTTGTCTGTGTGCTCCGTGGCTTGGGAGGGACTGTCTTACTTTTGTAGGCCTATTACCTGGCATGTACTTCCTCAGTAAACGTTGGTTAAGTGAATGAAAGACGTGCCAGAAGTATATGAAGAACTGGAAGTTCAGAAGAGGGAGAAGTAACCTTTTATTGAGTAGGTGAAAACAGTCCATGTTTTAAAGAACTAAGTGAGGGTTCATCACTAAGGTGAAATTTAAATTGTTTCTTAAGTATTGTCTCTCAAGGATGTAAACTGGGCAGCATTCCAGATATACAGATAAAACTTAACTGAGACCATTGTATAAGTCATTGGTTGGATTAGCTTAACTATCTTAAAGATCCTTCCTTGAAGACTTACTCATCACTCAGCCTGGTCACTAATGTTCTAGTAGCATCATATAGTGTAATAATGAGTGGCCCTGACACTTAATGGCTTGATAAACTTGGTTAAGATTCTCTCTCTCTCTCTCTCTCTCTCTCTCTCTCTCACCTTTGTTATCTAGAATATGGGGATTAATCCAAGGATTAAATAATTACATTACTAATTATCTTCCTTGTTCTATGTTGTACTGCTAATGCTAAGCTGATTTCTTCTTGGATGCAAGTGTGGAAAGGCATGGAGGAAAGACTGCATTTTGAAGGTTCAAGGGGCTGTGAAATCCAGAGGACCAAGGTTCTTTTTTTGTTCTTGAAAAAAGAAACCTAGGAATGAAGAGTGGGGATACTCTTGCCGAGTTGCAGACTAGGGTTAGTTTCTAGATTAGAAATGGGGAAACCTGACTACAAAGTAGCAGATCAATGGAAATAAGGAGGAGATTAAAGACATAAAACTGAGAAGTAAAAAAAACAATTCCAATAATTGGAAATTAACTATTAAGTTTCCACCTTTAGAAAGGTCTTCTAGACCTTTAGAAAAAGCTAGCTCTGGCCTTGACTGTGTGGCTCAGTGGGTTGGGTGTTGTCTTGCAAAGCAAAAGGTTGTGGGTTTGATTCAGGTCAGGGCACATGCCTGGGTTGCAGGTTAAGATCCCCAGCAGGGGGCACAGGAGAAGCAACTGATCTGTGCTTCTCATATCTATGTTTCTTTCTCTTTATCTCTCCCTCCCCCTCTAAAATAAACAGTCTTTTAAAAAAAAACCTCTACTCCCAAGGTTGGATTGTTTTTATGAATGGACTTGGATACTTGGATGCTTTCTAACCTATCAGTTTATTCTGGTTAATGACTTTAATGTTTAACACAAACACATTGGCTCTTTAATAATTAATAATAAAAAGCATGAATAAACCACAATATTTGAGGTGTCAAATATTAATTGCCAGCCTAAAATTTATAATATATACTATTTACAGAAAAAGTACTGATATCTGTTATAGTTTCAGATTTACCTAAACTTGCATGAATGTGGTATTATTGCTCTAACCAGATTGAGATCTGTAACTTTTTTTTACATACCCGTTGACTGTCTTAATGGAATATTTTGGTGAGTATGTAATACCCTCAAGATAACAAATAAGGAAATAGACATTATTAGTTGGAAATTGTACATGATTAACTAGCATGGATTGCCTTTTGACCAGCTTGTTTGTGTTTGTCTTTTTCTTCTAACATAAACCAGGGATTAATGAAAATCAAGTTTCGTCCTCATACAAGAGGTAAAGTGGTAATATTTTACACACTCTCCTCATATCCCTTCGGAAATGAAACCCAGCCGGTTAAGACTGAAGCTAATTTAGCATCAGTGACACTGATGAGAAGTTAAGGTTGCTAGGCCAGTAGCAATCTACAACAGCAGCCAACTGATGGGAGCACATGGATAATGCTGGGGAGCTTCTGTCCTTAGATTTGTTAAGTAAACTTTAAGTATAGAGAATTAGCATTATTTTGAGATAGTGTAGATTGGTGAAGAGTAGTGGTTCTCAAACTTAACAAAAAAGCAGCAGGGTTCTTCTATTTTCCATTTGGATCATTCCATTTGGATGTCATGCTCTGAAAAATTCTACCATATACTATTGAGAATGAGACTAAAACAGGCAAATATAATTAGTATGAAAATGGTCTTGCCCTCAGGAATCCTATGAAAGGGTCCCCAGGCCAAAATTTGAGAACCACTAATAGAAATTAACATTTTATTATGTAGTGTAAAGTCAGTTCTTTAAACCCCACTTAAATAAGTTTCATCTCTTTTTCAAAAATACGCTGTAGTCTGTTGTTATAACACCTATTAAAATAATGTCATGGGTTAATAGAAACAAAGAACTAAAGAACTAAAATGCAAGTATGCATTTTAATTGTCAAATCCCAACTAAAACCCAAAAGTATCTAATGTAATCATTCATAAACTAAAAAATCCCAAGAAAGACAAGATACCTAATATAATACTCAAAAACAATTGGCAATTTTCACTTACAGTGGATTTTGCATTTTATGTCATTTTCTCAATGAAGAAAAATGTTGTTTTTGAATGTTATATAACATGTATAAAGCAAGAGAGAAAAATACATTATAAACTTGTAACCATGGCTATAAATACATTGTTTTACATGTTTCTGATATGCCATAGATTGGTTA
Source organism: Noctilio leporinus (assembly GCA_004026585.1). Taxonomy (NCBI): domain Eukaryota; kingdom Metazoa; phylum Chordata; class Mammalia; order Chiroptera; family Noctilionidae; genus Noctilio; species Noctilio leporinus. Next base: position 53,245 of record PVIW01008824.1, read on the forward strand.
TGGTACATACACAGCATGAATCTGCTAAGATAATTAAGAAGAGATAACAATATATGATAATATACAAGCAACACTCTCTGTATTATCTTTTGATGTCATTATTTTTTCCAAAAAGTTGCTTAATTTTTATTCTGTACTTTGTTTTTCAGGTAAAGAAGGAAAATTCAGCCAGCTGATTTGTTTTTAGCTTACTGCTGTCCTGGTGAGAAGAAATTACTGGTCCGTTGTTTAAATTACTAAAGACAGCAAGATATTTGTAAATTATCTTACAATAAACAGCTTACAATAAAAAAGTTTCCTTAGTGTTTAAGAATTAATGTTTTTTAAATGACATGTTGAAGTATTTTCAGACTTACTATGATTTGTTTTTTTATAAGAAAATAATTAAAGAGGCTCTTCTGAAACAAGCTTAATTAAAATCTGGCCTCTTTGCAGTCAGGGTGGAAGGAAGAGGTGACAGGCCACAACCTTAGCCGAGGCTTCCATCCTTTTGCACCATTAAAGAATAGTCAACAATATGGAGTGAAAATACTGCAGTAACTTATGGTTCCTCAAGTGTGGGATATAAAGTTCCAGGCATATAATTAGCCTAAATAAATTTTTATTTTATTTTATTTGTTTATTTTAAAGATTTTATTCATTACTTTTAGAGAGAAGGGCAGGAAGTAAGGAAGAAAGGGGAGAGAAACATCAGTGTATGGTTGCCTTTCACCTGCTTCCAGCTTGGGACCTGGCTTGCAACCTGCCTATGTACTCTAATTGGGAATCAAACCAGTGACCCTTGGGTTCTCAGGCTGGTGCCAGTCCACTGAGCCACCACACCAGCCAGGGCTTAAGTAAATTTCTAAAGTATCTTCTGTAAGCACTAAGAAATATTTCCATATTATACTCACTCCATAGATAACCATTATGATTACAGGCCTAGCTGATCCATACAGTGAGTTGGCCATAGTAGAATGTTGGTTTTTCCCTTACATGTTTAAATTAGAGAACTTAAGGTGTTTTTTTGTTTGTTTTTGTTTTTTTTCATTACTGAAATAATATATTACACTCGCTGGTGTGACTCCTTTGGATCGTCACCCTGCAAACCAAAAAGATCATGGGTTTGATTCCCAGTCAGGGCACATGCCTAGGTTGTAGTTTCTGTCCTAAGTTGGGATGTGTATGAAAGGCAATTTATTCATGTTTCTCTCTCACTACCTTTCCTTGTCTCTAAGAATGAATAAGCATGTCCTCGGGTGAGGATTAAAAAACAAAAGTAATATATACAAAAGTTGGCAAAAGTAGATTTACAGTTGTAAATAGGAAAAAGTTGATTCTTTTATTAATATTAATTACTGTATTTGTCTTTCCATATGAGCTATAAATTTACTTTGGCCCATCCCTATAATTTCCCAAATGACTATAGAACTAAGAAACAATATGTGAAAATATAAAACCCAATCTCAGTTAACAGTTTGAGGTATATGGCTCTTAACTTTCAAAGATCATTAAATAGAATACACACCCTGGCTGGTGTATCTCAGTGGATTGGTGCCGGCCTGTGAACCCAAAGGTCACTGGTTTGATTTCTAGCCAGGGCACATAACCAGGTTGCAAGCCAGGTCTCCAGCCGGGTCCATACTTGGAGGCAGGTGAAAGGCAACTGTACATTAATGATTCTCTCACTTTCTTCCTTACTCCCTGCCCTTCTCTCTGAAAATAATGAATAAATCTTTTTAAAAATATGAAAAGTTTTATTACTTGCCAACACCTATAAAAATGAATTGAACATTGAGTAATATATAAATGGGTTAGCACACACACAACTATAAAGAGCAGTACTGCCATTGTAAGAAGGCTGCCAGAAGATAAACTGAACACAAGTTCAGGGTCATTTTCTAACTTACCTAAATTTTTATAAGAGCTTCTTCTGAATGGGACAGTAAGGAACAATTGCCATAGCAAGACACTGGGCAAAGTATGGAATGGGATGCTATGGGTTTTTTAATTTTGCTTTTATTTATTTATTTATAAAATTATTTTTAGAGAGACAGGAAGGAAGAGAAGCGGAGAGGGGGAGAGATCAGTGTATGGTTGCCTTTCACCTGCCTCCAGCCACGGACCTGGCTGGAAACCTAGCTTGCAACCTGATTATGTGCCCTGGCTGGGGAATAGAACGAGCGACCTTTGATTTCGCAGGCTGGTGTCACCATCCAGGGCTCTAAATTTTGCTTTTAAATGCACATTGGCCCATCTCCAGTTTCCACGCTCATGTGAGAATCAGTTGGATGTTCTAGGCCATCCAGTTGGTCTAGAATATCCATTCTAGTGGAAGGGAAAAAGCAGGAATAATAGCACAACATTAAGATAATCTGTTAGCTTGACTGGCATAACTCAGATTTAGATGAGGATGACTGATGGTAAGAGCCCTCAGGTTATCTAGGATGTGGGACGTTCCTGTTGGTTGTCCTCTGCCTAGTGCATTATTGTCCTGGGTTTTCTCTGCATTCCTGAGAAAATAGCAGTTTTAAGTTATGTAAGAAACTTTACTAATGCACACATTTTTTTCACTATAATTGCACTGCTGTAACACACAAAAAATCAGTATAACAGGTAAAAATTCAAGCTTCCTCTTCTAAGACTTATTTCTACATGTCTAAACTGCATACTGGTATGCTCATAATCCTGTCTCAGATAACCTTATCCTTTCATCTCAACTCAGTAGTTTTCTGTCTATGATTTCTACTGTGGGTTATTGTGGGGTTTTTTTTAATTTGTTTTTGAGGGAGTGGGGAGGCAGGGAAAGGCAGTATTGCTGTGCTTTTTTTTTTTTTTTTTTAAGCAGGTGACAATATTTTATATTCATTTTAGGTATCCAACATAGTTTCAGGTGTCAGATGTTTCAGATCATCATTGGGTTTTCTTTTTAATTTTTTACCATATTTTTTTGATCATTGGTTCTTGAGGACCAAGTCTATATATAATCACTTTCTCCAGCTCTTTCAAAGGGCTGTATCCCTTATCACATTTTATCATTATTTGCTTATTTTTGTTCAAGACGTAAGCTAGAGGAAAGTGACTTAATTACTGTATCTTGTTTTGAGTTCTAATGCATAGAAGAGATCAATGTTACATTGAACTGATGATCAATTTTACATAGATCAGGCAGCATTTAATTATAGACATAGCACTTATCCAATATAGAGTCTAAATGTTTTGTAAATATTTAATTCTTGTAACAACCCTATAACATCAGTACCATTTTAATCTCCATTTTATAGATGATTAACAAAGATTATGTAACTCAAATTCACAGTTGGTAAAGCTGACCTAGGATTCTAATCCAGTTTGCTTCAATCTAGGATTACTTTTTAAAAGATTCATTCATTCATTCATTGACAGAGGAAGGGAGGAAGAAAAAGAGGGAGAGAAACATCAATGTGTGGTTGCCTTTTGCACACCCCAGACATGTGCCCTGACTGGGAATTGAACTGGCAGCGCTTTGGTTCACAGGCTGGCACTCAGTCCACTGAGCCTCACCAGCCAGGGCTGGAGCCTAGGATCTTAGCCACTGTTCTATGAATACAAAACTATCTTCCCTATGTGTGCTTGGTAAAGCAATTTTGAATTGCTTTAGCTTGATTTCTTGAGAGCCTCTGCTAGGCCTAAGTGGTGGAAGAAAAGCACACAAATTCTTTCAACAAATGGTGTTGGGAGAACTGGACAGCAACATGCAAAAAGATAAAACTAGACCACCAACTTACACCATACACCAAAATAAATTCAAGATGGATAAAGGATTTAAACATAAGCAGTGCCACCATAAAGGTCCTGGAGAAAAATATAGGCAGTAAACTTTTGGATATCCTACGCAAAAATATGTTTACTGATACTTCACCAAGGGCAAAGGAAATCAAAGAACGAATCAACAAATGGGACTATATCAAATTGAAAAGTTTCTGTTCAGCTAAAGAAAATATCA
>PVIW01008825.1:0-57200 GCA_004026585.1 Noctilio leporinus
TCAGGATTCTTTGGGTATAGTCCAAGTAGTGGAATTGCTGGATCAAAAGGCAGTTCCATTTTTAGTTTTTTAAGGAAACCCCATACTGTTTTCCACAGTGGCTACACCAGCCTACATTCCCACCAACAGTGTATGAGGGTTCCCTTTGCCCCGCATCCTCGCCAACACTTGTTGTTTGTTGATTTGCTGATGATTGCCAGTCTGACAGGTGTGAGGTGGTATCTTATTGTGGTTTTAATTTGCATCTCTCTGATGACTAGCGATGTTGAGCATTCTTTCATATGCCTCTGGGCCCTTTGTATATCTTCCTCAGTGAGTTGTCTGTTCAGGTCCTTTGCCCATTTCTTAATTGGGCTGTCTGTCTCCCTGGTGTTGAGTCGCATTAGTTCTTTATATATTTTGGAGATCAGACCCTTGTTCTAATTTTAAGAATGTAACATCAACACACATGCACAAAGACAACCCACAGAATAGGAGAAAAATATTTTAAACTGCACATCTGATAAGAATATAAAATATTCTAAAGGTATAAAGAATATGTAAATTACAAAAATAACTATTGACTTCTGGCCAAGATGGAGATGTAGGTAGACATGCTGTGTCCCCCTCCACAACTAAAAAGGAGTACAACTACCTCAAAACTACAGACAATCAGAAATTCCAGAAAATCAAGCTGCACAGGAGTCCAACAAAGATATAAAGAAGAAACACTCATGGCTCAGTTGGTTGGGCATCAGTCATCCTGAAAAGTGAAAGGTCTCCAGTACCCAGTCAAGGGCACATGGCCAGGTTGCATGTTCAGAAAGGCAACTGATCCATGTTTTTCTCTCACATTGATGTTTCTCACCCTCTCTTTCTCCCTCTCTTCCCCTCCCTCCATAAATAAATAAAATCTTTAAAAAGAAGAAGGAGGAGGAGGAGGAGAAAAAGAAATACTCTTCTTGACAAGTAGGAGGGACAAAGCTGGGACAAAGAAGTTTCAGTTTGGCAGCATGGTTTAGTGGCATGGCAGCTGCAGCAGGATGGTGGAAAGCACAGTCACACACTTTTTTAAAAATAGGGAACCTGGGGGGCACTCCTGGCACCAGACCAGACTGAGGTCCACAATTTCAGTGCTTAGGGAAAAATAAAGCCTGCTTGTGAAACCTAGTGTGGGTTGGGGTGGAAGAAGAAACTGCCAGGTTCTTAGCAGAGTCTATCTGTTTAGTTCTAGAATATCCACAGGCCCATCCACTCTGGGAACCATGGTCAAGGCAACAGCTAGAGAAGCACCAGTCCCATACAGGAAGTGGGAGAAGTGCCTGGAAAAGGGGCACGTGCTGAGCAAGCTGCATTTTTCCTGTTCAGAGCCCTCCTCCAGATATAGCACCACAATGTGGTAAAATGGGTCACCCCACATTGATACATACCTAAGGCTCTGCCCCTTAAACATAACAGGTTCAAAAGCTGCAAACACAGGATCCTGTCAACTTGCGGAGACAGAGAAGTATGACCCCCAAAAGGAAATAGATCAAGGTTCTAGTGTGAGAACTAAGTGACAAGGAAACAGCCAATCTAACATATGCAGAGTTCAAAACTCTGAAGATAAAAGTACAGACTTGACAGACATGGTCGAGTATGGCAAACAGTGAAGGGAAGAAGTGAAGGCTATGCTAAGTGAAATGAAGGAAATTCCATATGAAACCAATGGTGAAGGGAAAGAAACCAGGGTTCAAATCAATGATTTGGAAAATAAGAAAGAAAGAAACAGTCAAGCAGTACAGAATGAGGAAACAAGAATTGAGAAAAGCAAGAAGAGGCTTAGGAACCTCTGCAACAACTTTAAGGGTGCCAACATCTGAATCATAGGGGAACTGGAAGGAGAAGCAAAAGAGTAAGAAATTGAAAACTTGTGTGAAAAAATAATGAAAGAAACTTCCCCAATTTGGTGAAGGAAATAGACATACAAGTCCAAGAAGCACAGAGAGTCCCAAACAAGCTAAACCCAAACAGGACCACACCAAAATACATCATAATTAAAATGCCAAAGATAAAAGATAAAGAGAATCTTAAAAGCAGCAAGAGGAAAGAAGAGTTACCTAGAAAGGGGTTCCTATAAGATTATGGGCTGATTTCTCAAAAGAAACTATGTAGGCAAAAAGGGACTGCAAGAAGTAGTCAAAGTGATGAAAAGCAAAGACCTACACCCTAGATTACCCTGTCCAGCAAAGCTATCATTTAGAATGGAAGGGCAGATAAAGTGCTTCCCAGACAAGCTAAAGCTAAAGGAGTCCATCATCACCAAATTATTATTATATGAAATATTAAAGGGACTTATTTAAGAAAAAAACTATGAACATTAAAATGACAACAAATTCACAACTATCAACAACAGAATCTAAAAATGAAACAAAACAAAAACTAATTAAACAACCAGAACAGGATGAGAATCATAGGTATGGAAATCATTTTGAGGGTTATCAGTTGGGAGGGAGAAGAGAGAGAAATGGGGAAATGGTGCAGGGATTCGGAAACATAATTGATGGGTACAAAATAGACGGGGGGAATTAAGAATAATATAGGAAAGGGTGAAATCAGAATTTATATGCACAACCTACGGGCATGAACTAAGGGAGGGTGGGATTTCAGGAGGGAAGGTGGGTCTTGGGTGGAGAGGAGCAAAGGGAAGAAACTGGAACAACTGGAACAGTATATTCAATAAAATATACTTGAAAAAGAATGTGTAAATTACAACTGAACAATAGAAAGACTCAATTTTAGGTCAAAGGATTTAAGTAGACATATCTTCAAAGAAGATATACACATGGAAAACAAGCACATGACAAGACGTTCCACATCATTTGTCATTAAAGAAGTGCAAATCAAAACCAAACCACAATGAGATACCACCTCACATCTACAGGATGACTAGAAAGTTTTTTTAAAGCAAAGCGGCAAGTGTTGGTGAAGATGTGAAGAAACTGGTGAGAATGTAAAATGGTGCAGCTGCTGTGGGAGAGAGTCTAGTGGTTCCTCAAAATGTTAAACATAGAATTGCCATATGACCCAGCAATTCCACTCCTGGATATAGACCAACAGAAATAAAAACATATGTTCACACTGAAACTTGTACATAAATGTTATAGCAACACTATTCATTTCACAATCACCAACAAGTAGAAACAACCCAAATGTCCATCAACTAATGAACGGACAGACGAAATGTGGCCAACCCACACAAGGGAGTATTACTTAGCCACAAACACGTGCTACAACATGGATGAACCTCCAAAACATCATGCTGAGTGAGAGAAGCCACACATTGTCTGATTCCATTTATATGAAATGTCCAGAACAGGCAAGTACATAGTGACAGGGATTGGATCAGTGGTTGTCGGTGAGAGGGAGAGGGGACTAGGGAGTGACTGCTCCTGGGGATGGGGCTTCTTTTTGAAGTGATGACATTTTCTTGAGTTAGACAATGGTGAAGGTTGTATAACCGTGTTAATAATATACTAAATAGACACCTTCAAACGACTTTTTAGTCTGTGAATTTTATCACAATAAAGAAAAAATCAAGCCAAATTCCTCTAGGGGGACCTCATCTCCTATCCTTTCTCCTCCCATGAAGCCCACCCCAATCTGTCAGTGCACTAACCTAACGTGAACCTGGCTGGGAATACCCTTCCTCCATGGAGTCCCAAACCCGTTCCTCATTTCAGACTCGGTTTAAGGGTCTCTCCCTGACCACATTCTCTCGACCAAGCTCACCTGGGGGCCCCGTTGGAGGCACTGGCAGCGAGCAGCGGGCCCAGGAGGCCAGAGGCAGAGGCGTTGGATGAGGGCCCCACGCAGCCTGCAGCTGAGGACGGCAGGACCCCCATGGACGTCGCTTTGGGCGGGTACAGAGCTGCGCCCACGGCCACCCACAGAGATAACGTCAAGCCAACCAACAGCCCTGAGAGGACTCCCTGAGGGTGAAGCCGGAGTCAGCTGACCTGGGAGTCGGGCCAGCCCCCAGCCCCTCTGGCCCCTCTGCCTCCTGCCCCCACTCACCGGCGTGTTGCAGGCTGGGAGGAACATGCCCAGACTGAAGGCTCCGAGGAGGGGGCCGCTGAGGACGCCCATGACAGTGAAGGAGCCCTGGGGGAGAGGCAGTAGTGTGACTGAGGGTGCGGGTTGGGGTATGACTGAGGGCAGAGCTGCTCCACTTCTCCAGGCCTCAGTTTACCTGCAGGGAAACCAAGACCTGAGGACTTCCACTGTGAGCCTGAGACTTCTCTGTGTCTCAGAGGGGATGCCCTGTTTCTGTTTCTCTCTCCTCAGTTGGAAGCAAAGATGTCTATCCTCTCTCCTAAGGGATGCAGTCCCACATCCAGGAGTCTCCTCCTGCCTCCAGGTCCCCCTCACACCCAGCCTCCCCTCACCTCGGCCAAGGTGGATTCAGGAAGTATCCAGCCTCTGGTGGCAGATGGAACCCAGAGAGCATGACCCTCCCCCACCTCAGTGCAAGGCAGAAGATGCCCCACCTCTTGGGGAGATAGAGTGCAACTGGGGAGGGGGCTCACCTGGAGGACTCCATCCCCGACCAGTGAGGACAGAGCGGCAACAGTGAGACAGCCCAAACCATATATGAGTGCTGTAGCAATGAGGGTAATGCTGTCAGTGAGGAGAGGCTGCCCTGGCCCCCCACCCGGCTCCCTGCAACTCACAGAGCCCCTTGGAGATGATTATGAGTCTCCGGGGAGCCAGGCTGTGCAGCCGCGGTTTGATGATGTCCTCCACAGTGACCGCAGCCATGGCGTTGATGCTGGTGGAAGCCGTGCTGGGGGACACCAAGCAGGGTATTTTGAGTGGTCAGATCACATCCAGAGACTGGCTGCACCACCTCTGGGACCCACCTGTTGGGGAAGGCCCTAGCTGCCCACACCATCTGACCTGCCAGGACCCCACCTAGCCCAAGGGCAGAGCTGTAGGTGATAGACGCCCCCAGGAGTGGAGTAAATGTCCACCCCCCACTTCACAGACTTGAGATTCCCCCATAGGAACAGGGATATCCATAATCAGGGATATGAATGACACAAATGCTTGCTATAGACCAATAATGGAGTGCAAAAAACTGACTCAGGGGACCCTGGTCACAGCAGGAGCAGGCCTGTGGCTGGAAGTCATAGAAGATTTGAAACCACCAGAATGCGAGGCCCATGTAGGCAGGAATGAGGGTCCATTTGGTCATGGCTTTGTCCCATGACTTGGAACAAGCCGTTTAAAACATAGTAGGTGCTCAAATAAAAATTTGGAGAAGGGCTGAGAGAAGAAAGATAAAGGGGAACTAGAAGTGGCTACCAGGTGCTAGGAAGGTGATGACCCACAGTAGGGGTCCGTGTGCCCAGGGAGAGCTCTCTGCCAGAACCCACTTGAGCTGCCTGCTGGGAAACAAGCAGGAACTGTAAATGGTAGATGGCCTGGAGCATGCATTCTATCCTCAAGAGGGGTGGCTGGAAGGGACAAGACCCTGAGGGGTTGAGACATGGCTGGGAGAGCAAGCAGGGCCACTCACCTGAGGGTGCCACTGTAGGCACAGGCCAGAAAGAGCCCAGGGACTCCAGGCAGGTCCTTGAAGATGTCCAGCACGAGTAGGGGCATGTACTGGGTAGAGGTGGGGGACGATTGAGCCTTCAGGAGAGGAGCACCTAGAGGCTGGGGCTTATGTTTGTCCTCACCCTGCACATCCCCAGTCTGCACTGGGCACACAGTGGGTACTTATTGTATGCACCTGATTGTCACTGAGCTCCACTATTCACAGAGCCCTGGGATCCCACTGAGGCAGGGTCCTGTGTCATCCCCACTTTACTGATGAGGACAGCAATGCTGAGGTGCAGCCCTGCCTGAGGTTGCAGCTAGACAGCCTGGATTCTGGCCCCAGGGGAGGACAGCAGATGGAACACCCACTCTGAACCCCATGGCTAAAGCTCCAGCTGGGGTGTGACTGGGCATGGGTCCTGGCCTTGGCACTGCCTTTGGCTTGCCTGCAGACCTTTGGCAGTTGCCTCCTATCATCTCCAGCCTCAGTTTGCTCATCTGTAAAGTAGGCACCATAACAGCCATGGCCTCATCACATGTTGAAGGATTTGATGGGAAACTAACTGCTTGGTGCTTGGGACATGGGAGACAGTCATTATTCTTAATATTAACAACATCAGTTTGTGCTGGACCATGATCCTATCTCCTTCTTGATAATCCTCCGAGGGTCTATGACTTTAGATCTGTCTGTGGCCCCCTCCTGCTCACATCCACCATAGCTCTCCATTGCCCCCCAGCCTCATCCTCCCCACAGATCCTCCTCTACACCAAGCTCTCTCATGCCTCTGGACATTTGCACAGGCTGCTTTCTCTGCCAGAAAAGCTTTTCTACCTTCACCTCCAGAGATTCACCCATACAGAGTTTCCCAGTGGGAATGGAGGCAGAAGTGGCTTAGGAGCCTAGAACAAACTCACCTGGTCTGGGGCAGAAATACGCCCTGAAAGAAGGGGATCGCAGTCCACATAGAATGCGAACATGACGATGCCACAGCCAGCAGCGCTGGACACAATCAGGAACAGGCCCAGCTGGTTGATGAGCAGGGCCCTGTGGGGAGATGTGGCCTCAGGCTGGGATGAGGGGGCAGCACAGCCTAGAGGTTCCCACCTTGTCCCCCACCAAACACTCACAGCTTGGCCTGCTTCTCTGTGCGGCAGGCCACATAGCGCTGCACCTGTGCTTGGTTCACGCCATACATCGAGAGCCACATCAATGTGCCGCCCACCACAAAAGTCCAGAATGTGTAACGACTCCGTGGGTCTAGGTCAAAGCTGGATGATAGCAGGGCAAATCAGCCATGTGGAGATACCACATTGACTTCACATTCCCAAGGGTCCCAGATGGCTATTTGCCTTAAGGGCCTTAAGGGAACATTTGGGATGGGTTTTGAAGCATGATTAGGAGTTTACCAGATTGAAAATTCATTTATTTGTTCACTGAATTATCTGTAATACTTTTCAAAACCATCCTTTCTGTGCCTAGCTGGGTCCTCAGAAAGCCTTCAGTTCCCACCCTGGGCTGGGGGGTGGGATAGCATTGGGGTCTGGGCCAGATGGAGGGATGGGGTAGGTAGGGGAGTACAGGGGAACCAGGGTACTATCTGTGGGGAGTCTTGGGAGGGGGAAAGATAGGGTTTCTTGGAGTGGGAGGCATTGGCTGGCTTCTCCCAGGACAGAGGAATGCCAGCTCCATCATCTTGTAGTATCCCCTCTACATTTTCACTCACTCCATCAGGTTGATCCGAGAGTGGTTCTGAGCAAGCTGGAGCACCTGCCTGGGCCCACCCACAAGCATGGTCCCACGGGCCAGGACTACCCAGAAACCAGCCAGCATCACCACAACCTGGAACATGTCAGTCCAGATCACAGCCTTCATGCCACCCTGCAGGATAATGACAAAAAGGAATAAGAGGGGGTCAGACAGGGACCTGTCTGGGGCCTACAGGACAGACAGAGTTGGGCAAAGAGGGGTCAGATGGGAGACTTGGCCGAAATCAATGTCCCTCTGTTCCTCAGTTTCCTTACTTATAAAATGGGATTACTAGCATACTTTCCTTATGGTGATATTGTGAGAATTAAATTAGTTAACATAAGAAAATAGTTGGAATGGTATGTGGCACATATAAGTGTTCAGTGAGTGAGTGACAGCTGCTACTACTATTATTATTACTATCATTATTGTTGTTCTTACTCTTCCAGCTTTCATGGTTTTGCCTTCTCATGGAAGCCCTTGAACTATGGAGACATCCCTTCTCCCCTTGCAGGCTGTTGGGTGAGGCCAACACTGCTCCCAGCTCCAGGAACAGCCAATTAGAATACCCCAAACCCCACCCAGAACCAGCCAAACAGAGCCCTCCTGGACCTTAGCTAGCCCATCCTAAAATAGGAACTCATTTTCTGCCCAAAGGGGTGAACACATGGAGCTGATGGGACCCCTAGAGATAAATGAGGTACCCAGAGGAAATGTTGTAACCCCTGGATCCAGACAGGCCTTAAGCTACATTATCCCTGGACTAACCAATAAGCCTTTCGAATACTTTTTCATTATAAAAATGAGGAATCAGGCCCAGCTGGGAGTGGGCTTCCTTGGGAGGAAAAAAAGATAGGCAGTGGACATCCAGCCCAGGGTCTCCCCAACCCAGTGGGAACGGATCCCACATGTGGGATGGGAGGTCACTCACCACAGTGGTGTAGAAAGTGCAGATGGCTCCAGTGGACAGGAGTGAGGCCCAGATGTCCAGCCCGGTTACTGTGCAAGGAGACCCCCCCCCCACATTAGCTGTTGAATGGGGGGCAAACTTGGCCTCTAGTGCCCTGGGCTCTCTCTACTGGAGGAGCCTTCCCTCCCAAGTGTCTCCTGGCTCGGCCCCTGCCCCTCCTCCCGTACAGCCTGTAAACCTGTGTCCAGTCCCAGACAGACACATTGCCCTGATCTCCCAGAGTCAAACCTTGGTTCAGGATGAGTGCAGGGGCATAGATCACGATGCCTGTGTATAGCACCTGCAGGAGGGAGAGGGAGGTAGGGTAGTGGTGGTGGTGACTGGGAGAGGGGGTAATCCAGAGATAGGGGAAGGAAGGTGTTTGGGGCAGGAGAGCAGGCCATGCAGGTGGGGGTGGGGTGGGATCGGGCAAATGAAGAGGCTGGACAGCCAAACCTGCAGACCAGGCTGCAGTGGGCAGGGCCTTGCAGGATGGGGGTGGGACCCACAGGGCGGGATCCTGAGGGATGGGGGAAGGTTGGGGCAGGGCAGATAAAGGCAGGATTCTGGGGGAGTAGGCAGAGCCCAGGCCACTCACCGTGGCCATCAGGTACTGCAGGGTCCCACAGAGCCGTACAGTGCGGCTGAAACGCAGCTCCAGGTACTGCAAGGTAGATCCAAGTCTTGTGGTCACCTGGACAGGTCCTACCCAGGGGCTCGAGACCTCTGGGTTCCTTCACCCTTTCTCCTGTCTTCTGCCCTCTCTCCAGGGGCCAATGTTGCTTTTTTGCACTCTTACCTGTGGGAGCCTCTGCCAAGTGCACACACTCCAACCTGTCCCCACACACCTGTGCACACGCACCACCCCCATGCCTTGCTCAGGGCCTCAGGGCCTGTGCCCAAGAGAACTGAGCCATCCAGTATGTATGCATCCCCTCTCCCTCACATCTGATTGGTTTGTAACCAACTGTTTTTAGCCACAATTTTAATTACTGCTTCCGCACCCTGAAGGACGGTCCTGTAATTAGCCAGGTTAGATTTTGGGGAAACCTTACCAGAGGCCTTACCCTTTGAGGAAGGCAGGAAAAAGAGGGGAGGTAGAGATTGGAATCTCAAGCCCCCTGTCCTTGGGGACAGGTGTGTGTGTGCCTGTGTACCCATGAGTGCGCACCTGGCCAAGCCTAGCCCCACCTGCTGCGGGCTTTCACAGAAGAGAACCAAGACACGTGTCCTTCTTCCTCCTTCCTGCGTCTACCTACGGCCTGGTTTTTCCCGGAACCAGGCTCACCGAGATGCCTGGGGTTGGAGGGGCACAAAAGTACCAAGGAGCCTGTCTGTGTCCTCCTACACAGCAGTTCAAAGCCCCAGCGTTCCCTCCACCCGAGCCTGCCTTCCTAGCCAGGCTGAGTCCAGCTTCCAACCTCTGGCGGGTACCTGGTAGGTGCTGGTGAGGCCCAAGCGGTAGAAGACTGGCAGGTAGAAGGCAGCGGTCAGTAGGGAGTTGAGAAACTGGCCCAGGCACATCCAGAGGAACTTGAGGCCATAGCGGTAAGCCTCAGAGGGTACACCCAGCACCTGCACAGCCGACATGAAGCTGGCCGCCAGCGAGAGGCCAACGGGCAGGGCCGCCAGGCGCCGACCCCCTGTGAAGAAGTCTTCGGCGCTGTGCTGCCCGCCCCGTGCCAACCCCACCCACAGCCCGATGCCCGTGGACACAAGGAGCATGAGCGCGAAGACTCCATAGTCCCAGGCTCCAAACGTAGCCCGCGCTCCAGCCCCGACGGCAGCCATGGAGAGCGGGTGCAGGGGCCCAGCACGACCCTCCCCCCACTCCAGCTTGGCCCAGGGGGGTTAGCGGCTGCGGAGGTAAGGATTTGGGGAAGGTGGCAGGATGCTCTGCTTCTGCAGGGAGGCGCACTCCTGTTGCCTTTGGTCACCGGCGACCCTCGCTGTGACCTTCTTCCCCTCTGCCTGTCCTCTGGGTCTATGGGGTTGCCTCTGCTGTCTGTCCGTCCACCTCTCTTCCTCCTCTGTCCAGCTGCCCCGCGAAGTTGTGTCCGTCCCCCAGGTTCCGTCTCTCTCCCTGGGAGTTGCGCTCAGCGTTGACAACTGAAGGTCTTCCTGCGGTTTTGAGGGGCGACCCACCGCTGGATGAAGATATATTTGGCTCCCGCCCAGGTCAGCAAAACTCCGCCCCTAGACCTGCCCGCACCCTTTCATCTCTGGACAGGGTCGGTCACCTGAGTGGCTGCTGTGGGTGGGGGCGGTGAGGCTTTGTGTGGCATTCCTTCCTGACCACGGGATGTTAACGTCTCCAGTTGACTGGTGGGGAAACTGAAGTTCAGAAATGGCATGTCACTCATCTCAGACCACACAGCAGGAAGCAGTGGCTTCAGTATTTAACCCCACTGTGCTGTAGTACCTTTAAGCCACGGGGAGCTCACTATTCCACAGGACTGGGGTTCACTTTCAAGGCTGAAAGATTCTCTAAGGGAAACTTGGCTGGCTTGAACCCCTTCTCCAACTGATTCCCCTTTCTCTAGAGTCTAGTGGAAGCGCATCACCAAGCCCCACCCTCAGGCTAAGTCGAATGGAAGACATCGGGGTTCAAGTCCTGAGTACGTATGTATGTACTGGAGGAAACCTGCTTCTTCCTGGGCCTCAGTTTTCCTATCTGTAAATAGAGATAAAAAGAATCCCTGCCTCAGGAATATATTGAACTCGTAACACAAACCTGGCACAGACTAAGCACCTGTAATTCTTTTCTTCATTTGTTCCTTGGTTCCTTGCTAAACATGCACAAAGCGTCTGCCCTGTGTCAGGCACACTGTACACCCAACGTCATGGGAGGGGCTGTCAATGGCCATGAACAGGAATAAATCGGAGGCAGTATCTGGTGTGCGCCTATTACACAAATGAGGACACCAAGAAACCGGGTGGGGAAGTCTCTTGCCTGGGGTCATGCCATCAAGGAGCACTGACACGGTCATCTTGGGGCCCTTTGCTGAAGAACCTGGAAGGGTTTTGGCCTCTAGAGGTTCTAACCTGTACTTCCCAGTCCTGGTTCGCCCTCCAGGAGCTGGGTACCCTTCTCTTGGAGCCAGCGGGATCTAAGAATCAGCAGATGGAAAGCTAGAGCACAGCAGTCTCCCGACCTCTGTCGCCCCCTGATGGACCCCTCTAACCCACAGGCGCTGCCCCAGTTGCTACTGCCTCCCCCTACCCATCCGTCCAGGGCTCCAAGAGTATCCCTGCTGACTCTTCCATGCGGTGTGTAGGAGCAAGTCTGTTTCTTCCTAGGGCTGCAACACTGGCATTTGTTGCCCACTGGCTTGCACACCCCGCCCACCAATCTCGTCTCACTTATTTCTCCAGGCCTGGGCCCAAGGAATCCTCCTGGGAACCTTACCTTGAGACCTGGCAAGTTAGCTTGGGGGTGAGGGAGAATGACATTGAGAGATCTGGCATTTGGACATGTCCATGAACGAGCCCTAGGCTGTCTCAACACCTGAGGCAGTGGAACGGTCCATGGGGGTTCCTGTCCTGTCATCTCTGTGCAAACTATAGCCAGTAATCCAAGAACCGCCTCACCTGGGCCCAACATGGGAGAGCCCAGGTGGTCCCCACACAATGCCCTCTGTAGACTAAGGAATCAGTTCAAGGTCGCAGGTTTGATTCCCCAGCCATGGCACATAACCAGGTTGCAAACCAGGTCTCCAGTCAGGTCTGTGGCTGGAGGCAGGTGAAAGGCAACCATACACTGATGTCTCTCCCCTTCTCCCTTCCCCTCTTTCCAAAAATAATGAAATAAAATCTTTAAAAAAAAAAAAAAAAAGGAATCAGTTCAGTGTCTCTCACCTCCCGCCAGTGTTCCATCAGCTCCTCTGAGCAGGGTTTCAATTTTTAGAAAGAGGGAGAGGAAGAGAAACATTATCAGAGAGAAGGAAACAACTGGTTGCCTCTTGCACTGCAACTGGGGACCCTGCCCACAACCCAGGCATGTGCCCAGGCTGGGAATTCGACCAGTGACCTTTAACTTTGCAGGTTTGCACTCAATCCATTGAGCCACATAGGCCAGGGATGAGCAGGATTTTGTGGGGAATTGCCAGGAGGGTAGTTACATGGTAAGGAGCCCATGGGCAAACCGGTAAAATGAGCATATGGCAAGCGGGTGAACAGGCTGAAGTTGGGGAGCTGGCCTTACTATTCTCAGTTCAAGGCCCTCAATAACAGGGTTGACCCCCACCCCTTGGCTGGTTGGGGGACAGAGCCCTCCCAACTGGTTCCCAGGCTGTAATGTGGATGAGACCTCAATGGAGCCCCAAGGCAAGGACGAAGTGCCTGGTGGGTCTTTGTGGGGCCCTGGCCTTCACATACCTGATGGCACATCCTGAAACCATCCCCAGAGCTAAAGTACCACCACTCACTCCCACTTTACATAGAAACTAGAGCTTAAGAGTTAGCAGTGAACTTGGTCTATACCCAAAGAATCCGGAAACACCAATTCATAAGAACCTATGTACACCTATGTTCATAGCAGCACTATTTACAATTAGCCAAGTGCTGGAAACAGCGTAAGTGCCCATCAGTGGATGACTGGATGAAAAAACTTTGGTACATTTACACAATGGAATTCTATAATAGCAGAAGGAAAGAACTCGTTCCCTTTGCAACAACATGGATGGAACTGGAGAGTATTATGCTTAGTGAAATAAGCCAGTCAGTGAAGGACAAATATCATTATGATCTCACCCATTACAGGACAATGAACAAAACTAACAACAAGCTAAATAGAACCAAATATATGAATACAGTGAATAGGCCTTCAGTGGTCAGGGGGAAGGAGGTTGAGGGGAGGCAGAGGCAAGGAAGGGGAGCAGCTTAGACAAGAACCTAGTATAAAGGAACCATGGACATGGACAACAGGTGGGATTGACTTTGGGGGGAACGGGTGGGTGGGGAGGGGGACAGACGGGAGCAAAAAGAGGATGGATGTAATACAATAAAATTAAAAAAAAAAAAAAAAAAGTTAGCAGTGACCCCTACCACCCCTGGCTCAGCCATCAGGGCCACCTCAGGACCTAGCAACCAGTCAGGAACCCGAATGTTCTTTTGAGTGTGGCTCTTTACAGCCAAGGATGATTGATCATTGGACACTGATTTTGGCTATATTCCAACTGGATGGGAATCTCCTGGAAATAGTTCACATCTCTATCACCCAGCAACCCCTAACTACAAGGCAGGCTGGGAAACTTTTCCTGGATGGCATGTTATGGAGATCTATTACTTAAGGAGAGAAGAAATATTTGGGGAAACCAGACTTTCTGCCGGGAGCATTAATGAAACCCACAAGGCTAGTATATACTTGCAAAATACACTGGGGGAATATTTTTCCCAAAAAATTTTGCCCCATGCAAGAGGATTAAAAAACAAACAAACAAAAAAAACAAAAAACAAAAACAACCAAGCCAGCAAATGAGCCAAGGTGATAGAAATTATTTTAGTTTAGGGGTGGGTGTGAGACCTACCTCATATAAACAAAAGTAAATCCAAAAATGTGTCGTGTCCACCCCCGCCCCCATCAGATTGTTAAACCAAGTGCTGGCAAGTCAGAGAAAACCAGGATCCCCCTCCCTGATGTTTATTTTTTGACCCCTCCCCACACCCTTACCCTTTTTAAAAGATTGTATTATTTTAGAGAGGAGAAAGGGAGAAACATCAATGAATGGTTGCTTTCTTGTGCCTCCAGCTGGGACCTGGCCTGCAACCTGGGTATGTGCCCTGACTAGAAATCAAACTGCTCAATTCACCGAGCCACACCCCTCCTTAATTAATGCCACTGGAGAGTGTACTAGATATTTTGGAAGTACCAAAATCAAACATCTGGCCCAGCAACTTTACATTCCTATGCCATGTGGTGCAGCGGATATTCATTGGCCATCACTGCCCTTTTCTGGGTCCCAAGGGCTTTACAGAACATCTGCTGAAAAGTGAGAGATGGTTTCTGCCCTCAGACTTACATCTAGTGGGGTACAGAAAACCAAGTCATACGAATAAATATATGGTTCAGATCTATTACTGAGGCCAACTCAGTGACAACTAGGGTAGAGCAGACCAGGAAGAGGGCTCAGAAGTTTAAGGCCCAGAGGTGAGGAGTCAAGTATGTTGGAACAGTAGGCAAAGCAGCTGTGCATGTCTTGGAAACCTGGGACCCACTGAGGCTCCTTTCCTGAGAATGGCTGGCTGCACACATGCTAGGACCTGGGTATCAGGCAACCACCAGAGGCACCACGCACATTACCTTACCCACTATGAGGTAGCAGCTATATCCCTGCCCAGTGCACCCAAGGCCTGGTTGCTTTCTCATTTCTTTGTGCTTAGGCTCCTTCCTGATCCACGGTGGGCCCTGCGCACCAATGCTCAGATGGCCCAAGGTGACACACCAAGGACGGATGACTGAACCTCCTTGGTGAGGGCTCAACCAGGATGGGATTAGCTTCATTGACTGGAATTTCCCAAATCTTAAGTTGTTTCCTGGAGACAAATGCCCTCAAACACTTAGGAGAGACTCATTTAAGGGACCCCAAGTTGAGCAGAACTCTAGTACAGCAGGCTCATCTCCCTCTTGGCCACCACCTCATTCGTGTCTACTCCGAACCCTGGAACAAAAACCAGGTTCTACGCATACAGAGGCCACAGCCCAACTCAGCTGATCCCCACCCCCACCCCCCTAGAGTCCAGCTGCCACATCTGCATTTAATGAGGCAGGTAAGACAGATTTGGGGGTGCGGAGGGCTAAACCTGTGGTCTACAATGTACCTCAAAGCTCACACAGGGCTGCCTGATAGGGCTTCAAACTAGTCCCTCTTGCACTAGGACTCCACCCATGACAGCTTCTCACTGGATAAAGCCCCAGAGAACAGAGCTTGGGGGTGATATCCTCACCATTTCTGGGATGCCCCCTTTGGGAGATTTCACTGTGTGGGCCACACTTGAGGAACCCTTCCAGAGCAGAGAACTCAGCTTGGCTGCACCCTTTTGAGTTCTGCAGGGTGTGCAAAAAAAAAAAACAAAAACAAGGTAGTACGAGTACTTTGGTCTTCCCAAGGAGTTTTATTTGGGTAGACCAGGGAACAGGGAGGCCCTGCAACTAAAAGAAGGTGTTGGGCCTCTTGGTGGTGAAGCGTGGCTTGTGCTGGCGACGAAGGACCCGGTGGGGCAGCGGGAACTTGATCTTGGAGTCCTATGACAAAGAGAGGCAGGTGAGAGGGGACAGAAGCCTCTTAACCTCATCCTTCAAAAGGTCTACTGAGGTGTGAACAACCCCCACTGGGCTCCTGCGTCAAACCCAAGGCTGGGGGAGCCTATCCCAGTCCAACCTGCCTAGCGAGGGCCCCAGTGCACTCACGTGGAACTGCTTGACTGCCGGTCGGCGGCACTTACTGGCCGCAATCTCCTCCACCTTCATGATTTGGATTGAGTGGGCACGGGCACGGTGCCGAGCCCCCATGTCTCGGTCTGCATGGAGCAGGAGGAGACAGGGTGAACTTGTAGTGGGGTCCTTGGGTATTTTCTAAAACTCCCATCAGGCACCTGGCCTGAGGACCCCCAGGAATGTAGAACCTTCCAATTCACTTTGAGGGGCACAGCAACAGCCCCCAAAGGCGACGAGATACACTTGCTCTCAGCACCTGTGTTTAAACTGCTGCTACAACAAACAGCAATTCTTGGGTTTAGGTGCTTGGGCTTCAGTCCTGGTGCATGGCCCACCCTGGGAGTGCCTTGGACCATTATAGGTCCCAACACTGGACAGGGGGTGGAACCAGTTATGGGTGGGAGCTACATCTACATCAGGGGTTGACTGCCACAGGTCCACTTGCTCCCAGGTTCCAGAAAAAGATGTGCCTGGGATACCCTCCTCCCTACGCCTGCCCCAGTAAGCAAATACCTTCCCTGCATCTTACATCACCACCCCTGGGACACTGTCCAAATACCCACAAAAGCCTCTTGCATTTGTCCTGTCCCAGTCTGGGGAGGAGGTGTTAGACTGAGCCACAGATGTCTGTCAACAGTAACTCTAAAAGGAAGGACCCAGCTGTGAGACACAGCAGCTTACAGCACTGGGTAACAGCGCCTGCGGTGGTCAGGTCCCGGTACTCCCGATACATGTTGTGGGTTCCACTGCGGGAGTCATAGCGCAGCCAGATACCGAAGTTCTTCACCCGAAGAGGAGATTTTTCAAACACCTGCCAAGGAAAAGACTGGCTAAGGGCAGAATGGTAAGTGGGTCTCCACAGGGACCCTATCTTCACTGAGCCAATACCTCTACCCTTGCTGCTCTTAGGACATCCCCTGAACCTTCAGACATCTGAAGGCAATCTGCCATTCACAGAAATATCCATGGTAAAAGTGGAGTATGGAAAGCAGTCCAAGTTACTTTCTCTATGGGGACCAGCACAGATCCTGACTCCTCCCAAACATAACTCTCCAGGGACCAGCTGGGCTGATAACCACCTACCATCCAGTGCAAACTTACAGTGGAGTCTGGCAACCATCATGGCAATATGCCCAGGTGAGAGTACCTCCCCCCACTTCACAGATGAGGCCCAGTGAAAGGGATGCCGTTAAAATATCAAAGTGCACAAGGCAAGCCATCCCCAGGCTTTGGGCTTTCTTTTTAAGAGCACTGAGACACCCAACCCATTCTGTTCTAGGACCCTGAACAGCAGGACCAGGGGCTCTGAAGTGTAGTAACTCTTTGGGGCCAAGGCTGCCCCATGGAAGGTGTGAACCCACCCCATACCTGCCCACAGTAGACAATTTCCCCTGAAGATTTCTTCATCTTCTTTAGTTGAGACACAAAGTACCAGAAGCGGGACTTGGCAACGACATGGTTAGGTGCAAAGATGCGCATGCGGTAGAGGGGTGGTGTGCGGCACTTAGGGGTGGGCAGGCACCGCCCCACCACCTTGTACTCCCGCAGCTGAAAGAGAATCAGGGGTGAAGTGGAACAAGCACCCAGCAACTGTGGAGATGTCTTGCTCTTACCTAAGCCTGGTGATGACAGTCAGCGAATACTGTAGAGGAGGAAAAAGTCCTAACCTAGGCTTCCATCTGCAATCTGGGTGATTTTGGGTCACCCCACTTGCTGTCAACCTTCCCTATAAAAGTAAGGGCATTATGTCCTTTGCCCTGGTTCCAAAAAGCTGAGCACTATCAATGCCACTATCCCTCCCTTTCTCATTGTACTTGAAAGAAAATCAGAGACTTGGACCTAGTTTCAGAACAGTCAGGTAACCTACTTCCTCCACAGTGTCTCTGCAGCTCACAACGTCTTGCTAAAGTTCTCTCTCACTCTGGGGTTCAGAGACAGTGACCAGTCTGGAATCTCCCGAATAACTCCACGAATACAATTCTCCCTCCAGCCCTGGGCTTCCTGCACTGCCACCAAGTAACTTAGAGCTACCTTCAGTTTTTCCAGATGCCCAAGGAGACTTGGGCTCCCAAACATAAGCTCTGTTTACACGAATGCGATACCTGCCAAGTCCAAGCCTTACCATAAGGTAGAAAATGAGTCACCTACCTAAATGAGTTGCCATCATTTTAATAAGTTCACTAGAACAAAGCCCCAAAGATGGCAAACTTGGCTCCCAATTTCACCTCTGAACCCAACGCATCGGCCTCGCAGATCATCCACTCTAAAAGGGACCGACGCGGTGGTTCCTTTCCCACCATGGTGCCTGAGTCTGGAGGGCTGTAACTGGCGCCCCCATTTTGTTTTTCTGCAGGTTTTACTCTTCCACTTCTGCATCATCGAGGCCTCTGGTTTTTTTTTTTTTTTCTTTTAATTTTATTGTTGTTGTATTACATCCATCCGAGGCCTCTGGTTTTGCCGAGCACATGCCATAGCGTTTAAGGCTCGCGCTCTCTTCGTCACTTCGGACTTAAAAACTTCTCAGTTATACAGAAAAAAAATGGGAACACTGTTGCTTCCACCCACGTCCAATTTGCCAGTTAGGTTTGCAAGCTCTACAAGCTCCAGCAGCGCAGCACGAGCCTTACGCCGTGCAACCGGTTCCTTCCCCTGGAAAGGAGACCCGATCTCCCAGACACCTTGATCCCCGGTCAAAAGGCGGCATCCCACGCGGCGCCCAGAGTGGCCGCCATGTTGGCCGTACCTCCCGGCACACGCGGCCGCGCAGGTCCCAGCCGGGAGCGCACACTCCCAGTGCGGCCTGCAATCGCCCTTGGGTTCCTCACTTGGTCCGCAACCAGTTTCACAGACCCCTCCCCTCCTGTAGTAACTTTACCGTGCCCGACGCCTTCATAGCGTTCTCTCCGCGTTGGCCCCTACCCACAAAAGGAAGGGTTCCGTGTCGCGCAGCCGCTCACCAGGACTTCTTTGCCGGAAGTCCCGCCCTCTTGAAGCCAAGCACCCATTGGCTCTTAGCCCCGCGCTCAATAAAATCTGTTTCTTCATTGGTTTTAAATACACCAACCCCTCCACAGTCGTGCGTCCCTTTACACCTAGACTACAATTCCCAAGAGGCAGCGCGGATAGCCCCTCCTGCTTCGCTATAGCCTTAAGCAAGAGTTGGAGCACGAAGTAGGCCGGGAGTGGTAGTCACCCGGAGAGGTCTCTGCGGTGGCGTTAGAGCGTTGTTCGTAGAGAAGCTTCTTTATAAGTAGAACCAGATCCTGGGAGGGCGCGGTGTTTATTATATGATTGCGGCACTTTTCTGGGAGATGAGTTATGGATGTCTTGAGCGGGGGACCTGAGAGTTCTCATCTGTAAAATGGAAAATAATACTCCTAGAAATGTGACAATAATTAGATGCCATAAACCATATAAAAGCCGAGCACAGAGCAATTAACAAGCGCTAACATTCATTAAGCGCTGGAATGCTAGTTATCGGTGGAGATGGGCGTGGAGGCGCTAGAACAAGCCGGGGGCAGACCCCACTTGTGAGGGGCTTTGGCAAAAGGAGGCTCTCTTGGAGGGAAAAAAATGAAAGAACCGCAAACAGCTCACAACTTCAGGCTGTGAAGAAAAAGGCTGAGAGGCAGGTGAAGGGCGACCATACAGCGATGTTTCGCTCCCTCTCAGCCTCTCTCCCTACCCCTCTCTCTAAAATAATAAATAAAATCATTTAAAAAAACCCAGCTTACAGGGAATTAACAGTAGAATGAATGAAACTGAGAATCGAAGGAATGATATGGAACATAAGGAAACAACCAAACAAAAAGAACAACCCTGGCTGGTGTGGCTCAATGGATAAGGTGCCAGCCTGGGAACCCAAAGGTCGCTGGTTTGATTCCCCAGCCAGGGCACATAACCAGGTTGCAAGCCAGGTCTCTAGTCAGATCTGTGGCTGGGGGCAGGTGAAAAGCAACCATACATTGATGTCTCTCTCCCTCTCTGCCTCTCTCCCTTCCCCTCTTTCTAAAAATAATGAAATAAAAAATCTTAAAAAAAAAAAAAAAAAAAGAAGAAGAGGGAGAAGAAGACCATCTAACCAACTGAGCTACACTGGCCAGGGCCTTATATATCTTCTTTGGAGAAATGTCTTTTCAAATTCTTTACCTATTTTAAGTGAGGTTTAAAAACATTTTTGAGTTGTAGAAGTTCATTATACAGTCTAAGGATATATAATTCCTTATGTAATACATGATTTGCTAACTCCTATCATTCTATGAGTTACCTTTTCACTTTTTAATTTTTTTTTAAATTTCCCCCCTTTCACTTTTTTTTTTTAGAGAGAGGGAGAAAGGGGAAGGGAGGGAGAGAGAAGGAGAAACATCAATGTATGAGAGGTATAGCAATTGCTTGCCTCTCACAAGCCCCCAGCTGGGAACCTGGCCTAAAACCCAGGCAAGTGTCCTGACTGGGAATGGAACCAACGACCTTTCACAGATCAGCACTCAATCCACTGAGCCTCACCAGCCAGGGCCCTTCCATTTTCTTGATTGGGCCCATTGATTAAGGCACAGTTTTAATTCTTTTTTACCCTTACCTAAGCACATTATTTTCCATTGCTTTTAGAAACAGAGAGAAACATTGATGTAAGAGGGAAGCACTTTTTGGTTGTCTCCCATACATGCCCAGACTGGGGATTGTGTGCCTGGACCAAGGATTGAACCCATTACCCAGGCAAGTGAGCTGACTGGGAATCGAACCCACAACATCCTGGTTATAGAAAGATGCTCAAACCAACTGAGCTACACTGGCCAGGGCAAACATAAAAATAATTAATAAATAAATAATTTAAAAATTATTATTTCCAGAGGGAGCGGAAGGGAGACAGGCAGAGACAGAGAGAAACACCAATGTATGGTTGCCTTTCACCCGCCTCCCACTATGGGCCTGGCTGAAGACTTGGCTTGCAACCTGGTTATATGCCCTGGCTGGGAATCAAACCAGCGACCTTTGGGTTTGCAGGCCAGCGCCCCATCCACTGAGCCACCAGTCAGGGCTGCTTGTGCTTTTAGTGTCATATCTAAGAAACTATTGCCTAATTCAAGGTTATGAAATTTATGTCTGTTTTTCTTAAGAGTTTTATATTTTTAGCTTTTATATTTGGGTATTTGATCCATTTTTAAAAAAGATTTTGTTTATTATTTTCAGAGAGAGGGGAATGGAGAGAGGCAGAGAGGGAGAGAAACATCAGTGTATGGTTGCCTTTCACCTGCCTCCAGCCACGGACCTGGCTAGAGGCCTGACTTGCAACCTGGTTATGTGCCCTGGTTGGGGAAATCGAACCAGTGACCTTTGGACTCTCAGGCTGGCACCCTATAAACTGCACTATCAGTCAGGGCTATTTCCAGATTCTTAATTCTATTACACTGATCTGTATGTCTCACTTTATGCCAGTACCACTCTGTCTTGATTGCTGTAGCTTTGCAGTCAATTTAGAACCGGAAACTGTGAAGTCTGTAATTTTGATCTTCTCTATTAAAGTTAGCCCTTGGCTGGTGCGGCTCAGTGGATTGAGTGCCAGCCTACAAACCAAAAGGTCACCTGTTGATCCCCTGTCAGGGCACATGCCTGGGTTGCCTGCCGTTTCTTGGTTGGGGGTGTGCAAGAGGCAGTTGATGGATGTTTCTTTTGCACAACATCAGTGTTTCTCTTCCTCTTTTCTCCCTCCTTTTCCCTCTTTTTAAAAATAAGTAAAACTAAAATAAATAAAATTTTTTAAAGATCAAAATGGCTATTCTGAGTCCTTTGAATTTTTTTCCCTTGAATTTTTAAATAAATTTTAGGATCACCGCATTGATTTCTGTAAAAAAGCCACTGGAATTTTTATACAAACTGCATTGAACCTACAGATCAATTTGGGGAGTATTATCATTTTAACAATGTGACTAACATCTGCCATATTACTTTTCTTTTTCTCTGTCTCACATCTTTTTTGTTGTTGTTTCTTTATTCTTCTTTTACTGCTTCCTATTGCCTGGAGTGACTGTTTTCTAGTGTAGCATTTGGATTCTTTTAATGTTTTTTTCAATATATTTTTTCAGTTATTTCCTTAGTGGTTCCTCTAGGGCTGAACATATACATCTTAATGTAGAGTCTATCTTAAATTTATGCTGTGTTAGCCCTGGCTAGTGGCTCAGTGGATAGGCGCCAGCCTACGAACCCAAAGGTTGCTGGTTTGATTCCCAGCCAGGGCAACATAACCAGGTTGTGTGCAAGCCAGGTCTCCAGCCAGGTCTGTAGCTGGAGGCAGGTGAAAGGCAACCATACATTGACGTTTCTCTCTCCCTTCCCCTTTCTCTAAAAATAATAAATAAAATCTTTTAAAAAATAAATTAATTTTTAAAACTTTATGCTGCTTTAATTTTAATGCTACATAGAAATGTGACCCCCTTATAGCTCATTTCTTCCTCCTCTTTTGTGCAATTATTGTGCCATTATTGTTATACATACTACATCTACATATGTTACAAACCACAACAGTACATTGTTATAATTACTACTCCATACAAACATATGACTGTTGAAGAAGCAGAAAATGAAAAAGGGCAAATATATATTTATAGAGTCTGTTATATTCATTTTGCCTTTCACATTTCTACTTCTATTCATTAGTGTTTGTGGATTAGAGTTACTACCTGGTGTCATTTCCTTAATTCCAATACAGCTTGGCTCCCTCCACCTCCTTTGTGCTATTATGGTCAAATATACATGTTATAAGCCCAACAATAGAATTAGTATGTATCTTTATACAGCTGCTTTTTCACAAAAGGAGAAGCAATGCATTTACGGTCTGTTTTATAATTACAGAGTTACCTTTATCTATGGTTTTGCTCTGGCCTCTAGCCTGCTCAGAACGCTAGGACAGAGACGCCTACCAAAGGGCAGTGCTAGGAGGGGCCACTAGGTGGAAGCAGAGCCCTTGTCTGTCTGTGCCCCACCTTAGACTGGCAGATTGGACCATGTGTATGTAAGGCAGCCACAGGTTAGAATCCCACTGATGGCTTTGTGGTACGTGGACGCTCTGGCTCTCAGTCTCCTCACCTGTAAGATGAGGCTAATAATAGTTTCTAGCAGGGAGGGTTGTTGTGAGATTAATTGATTGATTTAAAATATGTATTTGTTTATTAGAAAGAGGGGAAGCAAGGGAAAAATAGAGAGAGGGCAACATCTACGTGAGAGAGAAACATCGATTGGTTGCCTCTCCTTACACACCCTGATGAGAACCGAGCCTGCGACCCAGGCATATACCCTGACCAGAAATTGAACTGGCTACCCTTCACTTTTCAAGACAATACCAAACCAACGCCCAAGCAACTGAGCCGCACCGGTCAAAAGGTCCCGGCTATTGTGAGATATAAATGGTGTATAATTGTTAGGACTGGGGGGCGGAAGTCCTACCCCTGCTGGTCATGCCCCTCCCTTTGTGTGTGTGAACTCAGGCTCTCAGCAGTTTCCCCAGACTGGAACAAACAGCTGGTGAAAAGAGGTCCTGAAAAGTTCAGAGCCGGCCTGTTGCACAAATCAAGTGCCCCAGGGGAGGGCAGGAGAGGAGCCAAAGGAGAAGTAGGGAGGAAGGGCCCTAGCCTTGAGGCCTGGCATTTCCATCTCCAAGGTCTGGGTCAGGGTGAAAGGCCCTGCAGCTGGAAAGAGTGGGTTGAAGGGACTCCAGGCACACAGGAATCCAAGTGGGGAAGCTGGTCCAGGACCTTGGGCCACAAGCCAAGCTCTCCTATTCTGCTCATTCCCTTTTCCATCTTGGCCCCTGACACTTCCATTGTTCCAGGGCTCACCTGACTGGAGTTCTTTCTGTTCCAGTCCCTTAGTCCCCCGAGTGCCTCCAAGCTACCCACTCCCCTGTACCCTAGTTGCCACCTCTGGCTTCCTTTCCCCAACTGTCCCTGTTCCCAACCCTCCCAAATGAATTAATTTATTCATTCATTCAATAGCTACTGTGTGCCAGACTCTAGGGACACAGGCCTGACCAGGTCAACCAAAAACTCCAGCCCTGGGGGAGCTAACATGAGAGTGCGGTAAATGAACAAAAAAAAAAAAAAAAATAGGTAAGAAAAATATGCACCTGGACAGAGTGATATATGCTAGGGACAAAAATATAGTGAAGAAGTAGGGGCTCTTTGGGCTCAGGCAGTGTCTACCCTACCCCAACCAGGGACCAGACTCCTTTTTCCTTTGCTCAGCCAAATGAGGGGGTCCTAGGGCACTGTCAGAAGGGAGAGCGAAGCAAGCTGAAGCCTCCTGCTTCCTATCACTTCACCTCCCAGTCTCAATTTCCCCCTCTGTAAATGCAGATTACAGCACATACCTCTGAGATTGTCTCAGAGGGTAGAATGAATTACTACATGTAAGCAGTTGTGGTGGCCCTGGGCCTCATCCTGCAGAGTGAAAAGGTCACTAGTTCGATTCCTGGTCAGGACACATGCCTGGGTTGTGAGCAACTGATGGGTGTTTCTCTTTCTCTCTCTCTTCCCCGCCCTCTATAAATAATTTTTTTTTTTTAAGATGAACAAGCTGTGGTGACTGCTTGAGCTCTTGATGTATGTTTGCTGTTATCATTAACAATAGGTCACTTTGGTTCATGGTCCCCCGAACCTCCAAAGAACAGCTCCATTAGTTCCCATTTTCTCTCCCCTCTTATGTGGTTACATATATTTTCTTTTTTGATAAATACCATTTAAATGCTATTAACAAATACAAAATTCAACAGGCATGAAAAAGCAAAAGATATAAACAAAGCCTTGCTCTTTTGCTGATCATGGCTCCCTAGTACCCCTCCCCAGTGGCCACCGAGGGACCAAGTTATTCATGTTCCAATGCAGAGAAAGTCTACCCAGAGGAAACCCACATCAACTATTCTCTTTCTAGACAAACCAAGCCTTCCTGCCCAGGTGGATTTGCACCTTGTTTTTTCCTTCACAAACTCTTCCCATGTTGTGAGCTTTGTGATATCTTATATTTTTGTACAGTTGCCTACTGTCTCCTGCTGAGAATGGCTGTAGTTTATCCAGCGAATCCCCTGTAGCTATGCATTTAGGTCATTTCCAGCGGGTTGCTGTAACAAAGAAGGCTAATGGGAATAAATAGCCCTGTAGAGGTGTCATTCCTGGAAGGCTCATTTCCTTAAAGGAGACTTGCTGGGTCCAGGGGCAATTCTTTAGCTCCCAACTGGTCCCTTCTGTAGAGCTGAGCCATGTCCACTCCTGACAGCAGCAGACTTTGTTTCTACAGGCCCTTGAGAGTACGTTGAGTTCGTACACTTTTCACCTGGGTCAGTCTGACAGGTGAAAATGGCCTCTTGTTATTTCTTCTTCTCCCTCCTACCCATCTTTTCAACTTTATTGAAGTATAATTGGAGTACTCTAAATTGCACATAACATTTTTCAAAATTTATTAATTATAGTTAACATACAAAATTATATTAGTTTCAGATGTACGGTATAATGATTAGACATTTACATAATTTACAAAGTGATCACCCTAATAAGTCTAGTACCCATCTGACATCATATGCAGTTATCACAATATTATTTACTATAGTCCCTGTGATGCATTTTTATATCCCTGTGACTGTTTTTATAACTGGGTTATTGGTACTTCTTAATCCCTTCACCTTTTTCATCCACCCTCCAACCCCCTCCCATTTGGCAAACATTAATATGTTCTCTGTGTCTATGAGTTTGTTTGTTTTGTTTGTTCATTTATTGCTTTTTAGATTTCACATACTAAAAAGAAATTGCACATACTTTTTTGAAAAAAGATTTTACTTATTTATTTTTAGAGAGATGGGAAGGGAGGGAGAAAGAGAGGGAGAGAAACATCATTATGTGAGAGAGACATCAACAGGCTGCCCCTCACATGTCCCCCCAACCTGGGACCTGGTGTGAAACCAGGCATGTGCCCTGACCAGGAACTGAACCAAAGACCTTTCAGTTTGCAGGCTGGCACTCAATCCACTGAGCCACACCATTCAGGGCTGCACACATTTTAAACACATTTTATACAGTTTGACATAGGTGTAAATCTATGAAACCATGACTATGATTAATATTAATTTGCATGTTCCAGAATTTTATATATAAACTTTGTTCTTGTTTCATTCTTTCAGCATGGTGATCCTGAGAGTGTTGGTGGGCGTATCAGTGATTCACTCCCTTTTATTGTTGAGTCTGTTCCACTGTCTGGCTGGACTACAGGTTGCTCACCTAGTCACCTGCTAAATATTTGGGTTGTTTTCAGTTTAGAACTATTACAAACAAAACTGCTAAAAAAATTCATTTACAAGTCATTGTATGGACACTTGCTTGTAATTTCTCTAAATACCTCCCAAGTGGAATGGCTGAGTCATAGGGTAATTCTTTGTTTAACTTGAAGAAACTGCAAAATTGGTTTCCACAGTGGCAGCACCATTTTGCATTCCCACCAGTAATACATCACCATCGCATGCCGTTGCCTAATTTTGCCCAATCTAGTGTGTATGAGCTAGTATCTCAAGGTACTTTAGATTTGCATTTCCCTAATGGCTAAGGACATTGAGTATCTTTTTGTTTTGCTGGCCATTCATATATCCTCTTTGGTGAAGGGTCTATTCAAATCTTTTGCCCATTTTCTTATTGAATTGCTTGTCTTTTATCATTGAGTTGTAAGAGTTATGTATATATTTTGAATATAGGTATTATGTTCATTATTATAGGCTTTGCAAATATTTTCTCCTGACCTATGTCTTATCTTTCTGTTTTCCCAGTGATGTCTTTTGAAGAGGAAAACAATGAAGTATAATTATTAACTTTTTCTGAGATAACTTTGTCTACTCCAACTTTGTAAAGATTTGCTGTTACGCTTTTTTTTTTCTAGAAGTCTTAGAGTTTTAGGTTTTACAATCAAATCTATGATCCATTTTGAGATAATTTTGGGTATGGGGTTAGGTAAGGGTTAATGTTAGTTGTTTGCTGTATAATAGTGTTGGGGTCCCCCTAGGTAGGTGTCAGGGCAAAGAGCCTCTGGTAGACCAGGTCAAGCCTGTAAGACCTGACAAAGCTGAGTGCATACAGGCCCAGATGCTCCAGGGCGTGCCCCAAGTATGAATCTGGCCTTGGGAATATTTCATACATCCTTTGAAGTCTGCCCTGTGACCTAAACTTCCTTGACTTCTGTATTGAGCCCACTGTAGGTGTTAAACCTTAACCACATGTAATCTCACCCTCCTCAAATTCTATGGGCCACCTGGAGTTCTTGAAGTAACCTTGTCTAACAGGCCATAGCCTGAAGCAGATGGTCACATTCCTTCTATTGTTATCTAAACTCAACAACTCCCTTTCTTTTGAATACTCTTCTGTGGTAACAGTTTGAGATGTGTACCTGCATCCCCAACCTTGTGTGATCAATAAAAATCTTTGGGGGTGGGCCATTGAGGCCTTTGTCAAACAGACATTGGTCAACCTTCTCTCCCCTAGCACGAGCTGCCTGGGAAGGTTCATTTCATCTGTAGAACTGGGGGATCTCTGAGGGTCGGGGGTCCCCCACAAAATAGCCAGTTGTTCCAATACTATTTACTAAAAAGACTTTCCTTTCCTCCATTTAATTGCCTTAGTATTTATGTCAAAAATCAACTGGCTAACATGCCAGGGTTGCAGATTTATTAATCTTCAGTCAGGGCACATACCAGAATCAATCAATGAATGTATAAATAAGTGGAACAACAAATCAATATTTCTATCTCTCTCCCTTCCTGTCTCTCTCTAAAATCAATTAAAAAAATATCAACTGGCTATATTTATATGGGATTATTACTCTCTATTCTGTTTTAAATGTATATCTTTTTACCAATCCCAGATTGTTTTAATTATTGTAACTCTATGATAAGTAAGCCTAGAAATCAGGTAGAAGTCCTCTAACTTTTATATTGTTTTAAGAAATCACTTTGGTTATCCTAGGTCCTTTACAATTCTATATAATTTTTAAAGTTGGTGCCAGTTTCTATCAAATACCCTGTTGCATTTAGATTGGTATTTCATTGATTGCAGATCAGTTTGTGGATAACTGACATCTTAACAGTGAATCCAATCCATGAACATGGTATAACTTTTAATTTATTTACATTTTCATGAATTTCCCTCAGCAATATTTGTAGTTCTTAGTGTAGAGGTCTTAGACTTATTTTGCTAGGTTTATCCCTAGGTATTTTATCTTTTTTGCTGCTGCTGAAAATGAGATTTTAAAAATATTTTCATTTTTCTTTTTTTTAAATAGATTTTATTTATTATTATTTTTAGAGAGAGGGGTAGGGAGAGAGGCAGAAAGAGGGAGAGAGAGAGACATCAATGTATGATTGCCTTTTACCTGCCTCCAGCTACAGACCTGGCTGGAGATCTGGCTCGCAACCTGGTTACGTGCCCTGGCTGGGGAATCGAACCAGAGACCTCTGGGTTCACAGGGCAGTGCCTTATCCACTGTGCCACCAGCCAGGGCTATATTTTCATTTTTCAATTATTCGCTGCTAGTATACAACATGGGGCTAAGGTAGGTTTACAGTTGTGAATATGTGAAACACAGAGTTTATTCTTATCTTGTTATTTATTAATTACTGTATTATTTTCCATATGAACAAATGTAAACCTACTTTTGCCCCACCCTATATAAGAATATATGGTGTAAAAGAATGCAATAGAATTTTATATATTAACTCTTTAACCTATGAAATTGCTAAATTCATTTATTCTAGTAGTTGTCATAGATTTCCCTGGGTTTTTTACATAAACAATTTATCACCTTGAATAGATACAGTTTTCTTTCTTTCTTTTCAACTTTTACGCCATTTATTTATTTAGCCTATGGCTATTGCTATGATCTTCCAGAACGGAAGTTGCGAGAATGAATATTTTTGTCTTGTTTCCAGTTTTGGGATGCAGTTCAGCTTTTCACATTAAGTGTAATAATACCTATAGATTCTTTTGGCAGATTCTTCCTTATCAGTTTGAAGAAGTTCTTGTGTATACTCAATTTGTTAAGAATTTTTAAAATTTTTGAATAGGTGTTGAGTTTTGTCAGATATTTCCTACATCCATTGAAGTGATCATATTATTTCCTGATACTTTTAATTTGCATTTCTCCTATTATGAGTGAGGCTGAGGATCTTTTTGTTTAAGAGCCATTTAAACTTCATTTTCTGTAATTTCTGGGGTTCATAGTCTGCAGTTTCTGGCATTTTCTTACTGGTTTCTACCAGTTGCTTATATAGCAATGATATTTTATCCATAATATGAACTCAACTTTTTACCCATTTCCTTTGTTTACTCTTTGACTGTACAGACTTTTTTTTTTTTTTTTTTTTGCCAGCAGGAAAATTGGGATTTTGTATCACTCTAGTGTTCAATTTGGCCTCAAGCAAGTCTTCGGTTTTGCTTCCTCAGAAAGTCCTTATGTACCCCTCTGGAGCTAAGGGTGTCACATTTGTCTTAATCCTGTTCCCCTTCTGCTCATTTTTAAAATACTGCAGTGGGTTGAGCCCCAGCCTGTCAACCAAAAGGTCATCGATCCGATTCCCTGTCAGGGTAGATGCCTGGGTTGTAAGCCAAGTTCCCAGGTGGGGACATGCAAGGAGCAACCCATCACACTCTGATGTTTCTTTTCCTGTCTTTCACCCTCCCTTCCTCTCTGGAAAGAAAAAAACCCTGAAATCTTTAAAATATCTCAGTGACCATCACACAGGAGTTGTCAGAGGCCTGGAGACTCCCTGTCTTTCTTGGATGCAGGAGCCTGTCATCATGATCCAAGGAATGGGAGTGTGTATATGTTTGCATTTCTCTCTGTTAAAGCCACTCAGGAAGTGAAAAAAAAAAAAAAATACAAAGCCCCTACATGGCACTTCCTGCCACAAAGCCTGCTGCAGCTCCCAAAGGGGCTCCCACAGAGGTAAGGACAAAACTCATACCCCTTTCTTCCATCCGCCAGGCCCCATCAATGCCTCTGAACGAGTCTCGGCACATGGTGTCTCTGCTACCCTACCCTTCTCAGAAGCACTCTGACCTTGTCCAGCCTCCCCGAGTTTCCCCTGGGCTGTACCTCTGCTAGAACTCCCCACACCTCCACCTCACTCTCTGGCTAATCTTACCTGTCCACGAATTTTAGTATCAAAGTAGCCTGCTCTAGAAAGCCCTCCCAGATTTGAGTCTCTCCTAGAAGTTTGGGGCCACTACAACAATTCATGGGTAATTGGTATGCTTATTATCATCCTCCGCAGGGGACCTTCATTCCGCTCACCAGTCAATGTGTCTGCTCTATTGGCTGCTGTGTCTTCAGTACCCTGCACACAGGGGGCGCCCAATAAGTGTCTGTGGATGATTGAATTAAAGTCAACAAACTACATACCCAAGTCATTTTTGGGTTACAGAGGTTAAAAAGTCCTCTAAAATCTCTCCCTAATTTCCTTTTTTTTCTTTTTTAAAAAAAACCCTCACCCAAGGATATGTTTATTGATTTTGGAGAGAGACAGACAGACAGACAGGCAGGCAGACATTGATGTGAAAGAGAAACATTGATAGATAGGTTGCCTTCTGTAAGCCCTCTGACCAAGGATCTAACCCGCAGCCTAGGTAGGTATGTGCTTCAATCCGGAATCTAATCCACCACCTTTACATATGGGATGATGCTCCAACCAACTGAGCCATCCCTTCAAAACATCTCCCCTAATTTCTTTCTGGGGTTCATACCCTATTAGGGAGACTGGCCCAGGTCTCACCTGGATGCTGCTCTGGTATCCTGCTTCCTCCACTCACGACAGCCTCAAAGGTGTAAAACAATCTATCAATAAGACCCTAACCCTGCTGCCCATCCTTTGCCCCCCTCTTTTCTCATCTCTTCTGGCCCCTGTCAGCCTCCTTTGCTCCTTAAACTGCTTAACTCATTCTCACCTCGGGGCTTTTGTTCTTGTGGTGCCCTCCTTGGGAGAGCTCTTCTGTCCTGCTTCAGATCCCAGGGGGATGGCTGAGCCCTTGCCTGTCTGTGTCTGACCTTTCAGCTGGTTTCCTTTGCTTTTTATGATGATTAATTGCCTCCCTGCCAGACAGATGGTGAAATGTGCCCTTGGGCAGACCTAATTGCTTTGTTTGCACTGTTGCTAGGGCTAAGTGTAGGACACCAGACAGGAGAGTGGGGTTAGGGATTGGCGGGTGGTCTTCCTGGAAGTAATACCTGGAAGGAGAAGTTGACCTTCGTCTGGAAAAACTTCTTGGCCTCCTGCCTAGGCAGATTCAGCCCAGTTCCCTTCCCTGAAGGTGAAACTAATTACTCTGGGTGCCCAACCTACACATGCCACAGACGTGTAAACTGAGGGCTGGGGAGCTGGGTATTGTTAGGGCCCCACAGAGTGGGTCCCGAGCCTGCTGAGATTCCCGTGTGACCTGAGCCCTCCACTGTGCTGTCACCCTCTGGGTCCGGAGTCTCCAGCAGCCTGCCTGAGGAGGGCCAATGTTGTACAGGCTTCTGGAACTTTCTGCCCCTCCCCAGCTGAGCCCTCTCACCTCCCCACCCCCATCTCCCCCACAAGGCCATGACTTTCGGTAAGTGACAGCCACTCAGGAAGTAGAGGGGCCCACACAGGAAAGAGCCCAGTGGGGCTTTCCTTCCACTACTACTGGGCTCTGCCCTCTCATCATTGGCCCAGGGTCCCCACCTTCCAGGTAAGATCTGATGGTTCCACATAGCTCTGGCTGGGCACAAGGTAGGTAGACAACTGCGTGTGGGGATGTCAGGGCGGTGGAGGGTACTGTGACGGAAAAGGCAAGTTTGCCCTCCTGACCTCCAAGGAAGGCTACCAGACCGATGTGAGCTTGGGTGGCTGGCTCTCGTGGCCTCTGGGCCTCAATCTTGTTTGATATAAAATGAGGCTTCAGAGTCTCACCTCTCTAGAGTCCTGAATGAATCACTGTGTGCTCGCCTGCAGGGAGCTCAGCACCCCCACGGAAGCAGTTCCCAGCCCAGAGCCTCCCCGTCCCCAGGCCAGAGCAGAAAGTGACCAGTCATTCCAGGTTGTGGAAATTTTGGTGTTAAAACAGGGGCATTTTTCTGGGCCCCACACTCTGGGTTTTCAACTCTGACTTTTCCTTTTACTTTCGATATTTAAACAATCATGTTTCTTTAAAGGTTTATTTTAAACTTAAGATATGCTGTGTTGATTCTGTTTATACAAAAGTGCAGATAGCTAGATGAGGTCAGCTGTTAGAAACAGGACAGTGATCCTCTCTGTGAGGGATGACAGGGGTCCCTGGGTTTCTGAGGCTGCATACGTTACCATTATTGGTCTGGGAAATGGTGACACTGAGGTGTCCCCAGAGGAAAGTACTTCCCTCACACTGCCTCACAGTAGCCACTAAACCACCTTGCCAGGGGATCTTCCTGTCTGGTTTAGCTGGCATTTGTTGAGTGCTCACTGGGCATATCACCAAGGATTGGGCCAGTTAGTGTGGATTAAATGCATTGACACTTCCTGGTGGGCTCAGAGGACCACCTCACTGCGGCAGGGGTGGGGACCCAGCTCATTTCACAACTGATAGAGTTGAGCCCCAGCAGTGGGAGCCCCGCTAGGCTCAGATGTCCAGGACATGGTGGGGCTAGGATTTGAACTCA
Organism: Noctilio leporinus; assembly: GCA_004026585.1. Classification (NCBI taxonomy): domain Eukaryota; kingdom Metazoa; phylum Chordata; class Mammalia; order Chiroptera; family Noctilionidae; genus Noctilio; species Noctilio leporinus. Next base: position 32,371 of record PVIW01008825.1, read on the forward strand.
GAGTTTGGGGTCTACATCAACCCCAGTCCCAGGTTTATATTCTGGGTGCATTAAAAGTATATTAATGCTGTCCCCTCCCAACTCCATTCCCTGTTATTATTTTGTAACATAGTTTTTTACCCAACTGCTTTCTTTGTATCTTCTTTATTCAGGTCAGTTTAAGTGGATCTTGTTCACCTCTCCCCCTTTTTCCTCACTGGGTTCAGAGGCCAACCCCTTGTCCTGCCCAGCCAGGGGCCCTGAGCTCTGGGGATCTCCAGGGGTAACCCCAAGAGAGCTAGAGGTTGACATGTGCCAAATGCTATGAATAAAGAGGGCATTTTCCTCCTGGACTTCTTGTTCTGGGGGCCTTTGATGGTCTGCAGGGCTCAGTGATGGAGACAGGGATAGTAATAGCGTGGGGAACCAGGGAGACAGACACAGATACCCCTGTTGGGAGGGTCAGCATACTGGATCTGGCTCTGGGGCATGAATCACATCAGATGCAGAAGCTTCCAGCCCCAAGTGCTTAAGTACCCCCTTCCACTGCCACCTTCACCACGCCCCAAAGGGAGTGACCGACACCCTTGCTTCTATAAAACCCGACCCGACCTGCGAAAGCCAAAAAGCTAGCACCCATCTGCTTCCTGTTTGGCAAGTGTGTACATCTGTGAGTAATTGCTCCTGCCTGCCTGAGGCAGGGCTAAGTGTAGAGGCTGTAGACTGACTGGAGATGTCTGCCTTGGGCACCAACAGGAGTGTTTGGTGTGAATTCACACAAAGCTGGGTGCAAAATATCTCCCAGCCCTCAGCACAGCTCCCACCTGAGAGTTTGTGGCTCTTCACCCACCTTTCGTACTCAGAACTCTCTCTTTCTCCTTCTGTCTCCATCTCTTTCTCTTTCTCTCTGTATCTCGGTCCTTCTCTTTCTCCAGCTGAATGCCTACCTCATCCAATAGCATCTCTGTTCCTCCCCAACTCCACCCTATCCAGATCCAGGAGTTTGTAGTCTTGTCCCTTCTGCCCAGAACTGAAGAGCTGTCCCTCTCTGTCCAGGCAGGCTGCACACATGGCACCTCCGAGTGAGGAGACACCCCTGATCCCTCAGCGCTCTTGTAGCCTTTCGTCTTCAGAGGCTGGTGCTTTGCATGTACTGCTGCCCCCTCGGGGCCCTGGGCCTCCTCAGCGCCTATCCTTCTCCTTTGGGGACCATTCAGCTGAAGAACTGTGTGTTCAGGCTGCTAAGGCCAGTGGTGAGTGAATTCTTAAAATGCTGGGCCAGAGGGATAAGCAGGGGTGGGGGCCCAGAGTGAGTGTTCGAATAGCTGCCAACCCGAGTCAGCTTTGGAGCCAGGGCTTTGAGAGATGAGTAGGAGTTTGGTAAGGGAGGAGGGTATCGAGGGGATGCCAAGTACAGACTCAGAGGTGTGATAGCACAGGGGGGTTGAGAGGCTTGGGTTATCCCTCTAGGTAAAGTGTACAGAGGAAAGAGGTTCTGGGGAGAGGGGCAGGGTCACCCGAGAACATGGTGAGTGCATGGCTTCTCTCTGAGGGCAATGGAGATCCCCAGAGTGTGTCAGCAGGGGTGGGACACAGTGTCATAGCTGAAGGGGACAAAGAGCCCTATGGGACTGTGTGAGGGCTTCAGAAGACAGAGGGACAGACCAGGAGGGAGCTGATGGGGGCATCCCCTCAGGCATCCTGCCCGTGTACCACTCCCTCTTTGCTCTGGCCTTGGAGGACCTGTCCTGCTGGTTCCCCCCGAGCCACATCTTCTCCGTGGAGGATGTGGGCACCCAGGTTCTCGTCTACAGGCTCCGGTAGGAAGCACCTCCCTCCGCCCCTTCAGGTGTGGGTTAAAGGATACCAGAATGGGATGTCTTTTGAGGAGGGCTTCGGAAATGGGAATTTAAAACAGAGATCCTACAATGTATTATCTCCCTGTACCTCCTAGTTTGTGCCCCAGGGAGGATGTGATCACCTCCCATTTCACAGATAAGGGAACTGAGGTCGGAGAGGGTAGATGGCTTGTCCATTCACACAGCAATTCATTGGTATACCCTGGGCTCTGTGAAATCTTGTCACAGTCCTCTTTTCCCCCATAACCCCCACTCCAAGGTTCTGCCCTCCCCTACACAGATTTTACTTCCCCAACTGGTTTGGGTTGGAGAAATGTCACCGATTCGGGCTTCGAAAGGACTTGGCCAGTGCCATCCTTGACCTGCCAGTCCTGGAGCACCTATTCGCCCAGGTAGGGGTCTGGGTATGGCTCAGCCCAGGGCTGGGTTCTGCAGAGCAACCTCAGGGGTGGCCTTGGCTGACCTCTGCGGCATCCCAGGGATGGGGAGTCCACTCAGGGGTGAGGGTCTGCAGGCCAACTTCAGGGCTCACAGTTGGGCTGTAACTGGCCCCCAGCACCGCAATGACCTGGTGAGCGGCTGTCTTCCCGTGGGCCTAAGCCTCAAGGAGCAGGGCGAATGTCTCAGCTTGGCTGTGCTGGACCTGGCCAGGATGGCCTGTGAGCAGGCCCAACGACCAGAGGAGCTGCTGAAGACCATCAGGTGAGGGCCTCCAGGCTGTGGTGCCCAGCTGTCACCTAGGAATAAGCAAGCCTGGTTCCACCAGGGCAACCCAGAGTCCAGGAACCCCACAGGGCTCCCCACTTAAAAGCCTGCATTGTGTCCATGCGACCCAAGCCTCTCAACCCAGGCTCACACCCCACTGAGGCTCCAGGGCCTTGCCTCCTGGCCCTAAATAGCCTGCCTGTGTCCCTATCTGTCTCATGGGCCACAATGGCCTTCCTACACTGAGGCCGTGACCCCATGCTTGTCTCTGAGTGTGTCTGCATGTGTGCTTCATGCCCTGCCCCACTGGGAGGCCACACTATAGCCCCTCAACTACGGCCTGGGTTGGTGAGTGTCCCAAGTTGGGTGACTCCTTCCCACACTAAGAGTCCATTGCCCCCACTCACAGCTACAAGACCTGCCTGCCTCCTGGCCTGCGCGACCTGATCCAGGGCCTAAGCTTTGTTACACGGAGACGCATCAGGAGGAGGGTACACCAGGCCCTGTGTCGCGTGGCCGCCTGCCAGGCTGACAGGCACTCACTCATGGTCAAGTACATCATGGATCTGGAGCGGCTGGACCCAGCCAGGACTACCGAGACCTTCCTCGTGGGCCTCCCTGGGGCTGCTGGTGGTCAGGATGCATCGGGACTGCTCAGCGTGTCTGGTGGTAGCGGCATTGCCTGGAGTCCAGGAACACAGGAGGTGCAAGTGGACGCTGGGTGGGGCCAATGGTGGGGGCGTGGCCAGGCTGAAAGAGGCGGGGCTCATGATCTGGGTTGGTGGGTTCAGAGGAAGCAGACCCCCACTCTCTGCCTCTTCCCTCCCAGGTCTTCCAGCCTTTCTGCGAATTTCCAGAAATTGTGGACATCAGCATCAAGCAGGCCTTGCGCGCTGGCCCAGCCGGGGAACACCGCCTGGTCACCATCACCAGGGCAGACAACCAGATCCTGGTGGGTGTTCGACCCCCTCCTCTACTGGCCTCCCGGAGGGCAGGGACCTCGACTGGAGCTAATGCGGCCCCTTGCAGGAGGCTGAATTCCCGGGGCTGCCAGCCGCGTTGTCCTTCATGGCGCTTGTCGACGGCTACTTCCGGCTGACCACGGACTCCCAGCACTACTTCTGTAAGGAGGTGGCACCTCCGCGGCTCCTGGAAGAGGAGGCACAGCAGTGCCACGGCCCCATCACGTAAGGACCAACCTCCCTGCCAGCCCTCAGCACTCACGTGCATCTGGGCCCTGGTCACTCCTCTTCTTGGTGCCTCAATGTCCTCACCTCCCAGGAGCCCTAGACAAAGAGTCAAGGGCTCTCTGCTGGTGCATAGTCAGAGAGGCTGGGGTCACCCTGGCTGGTGTGGCTTAGCGGATTGAGCACATGCCTGTGAACCAAAGGGTCGCTGGTTGGATTCCCAGTTAGGGAACATGCCTGGGTTGCAGGCCAGGTCCCCAGTGCAGGCCGCAATAGAGGCAACCACATACTGATGTTTCTCTCCCTCTCTGTCTCTAAAAATAAATAAGTAAATAAATAACAAAGAGGCTGGGGTCTCGCTTTCCTCTCTCTGACTCCTGGGGTTTCAGGGACATTTCTTCTTTTCTTCTTGTTTAATCTCCCAGGCAGAAATCCACATTTTGACCCACTTTTTATATAGGGGAGGAAAGAAATGTTACCAGGGTAAGGATCCTAGGTCTTTAGAGACCTGGATTGGTTTCTCTGCCTCCATTTCTCTGTCTTGGAATCTCTATTCTCTCCTATCTTTCCCCAAGCCTGGATTTTGCCATCAACAAGCTCAAGGCTAAGGGCTCCCTTCCTGGCTCCTATGTTCTCCGTCGCAGCCCCCAGGACTTCAACAGCTTCCTCCTCACTGTTTGTGTCCAGGTCAGTCTACCACTAGGAGCCAAGAGGGCAGGGAGGGCTTCCTGGAGGAGGTGAGATTGGAATTGAGATCTGAAAAATACATGAGCATTTGCTTCCCCAAAGAAGGGAAAGGAAAATACATCCTCCGTGGAGTGAAACAACATATGAAAAGGCTTGGAGATAAAAATGAGTCTGTGGTGCTCAAGAAAGAGGGAGCAACGGGGAAGGAGGGTGCTGCCTACTCCTACTCAGGGACCTCTCCTCCTTGCAGACTCCCCTGGGCCCCGATTACAAGGGCTGCCTCATCCGGTGCGACCCCGCAGGAACCTTCTCCCTGGCTGGCCTTGGCCGACCCCACAGCAGTCTTCGAGAGCTCCTGGCAGCCTGCTGGGATGGTGGGCTGCATGTAGACGGAGTTGCAATGAAGCTCACCTTCTGTTGTGTCCCTAGACCCAAAGGTGAGCCCACCCTCTCCTCTGAGCGGAGCAGTTGATCTGGGGTTCTGCCTTTCTGTTTGTCACACCTCTTGTGTGATAAGAGGTAGAAAATGCAGGTCAAAATGTTTTAGGGAAGAAAAGTTGATTTATTGGTTTGTGCTTTCAGGCACAACTGAATCCAGAATTTCAATCTGGGGATGTCACTAGCACTTTATCTCTCTTCATATCTTGCTTTTTCCTCTGGAAAAATTTCACTCTCAGACAAACCCCTGGAATGGGGCAACTCTGAGGTGTGACTTCTGAGTCTCCCAGAATCCCTAGCAGCACTGAGACCTGGTTGCCCAAACTGCTGGCTGCTCATACTACTTGTTGTTCATGGCGGGGGTGGGGGTGGGGGTGGGGGTGTCCCCTGCAGGGTTCTTTGTGCCTCTGTCTCACTCCCTCACTCCCCACCTTGGGCTACCTGGAGTCTCCTTTCAAGTAAACCACATGTCCTGGAGTCCTCATCTCAGGGTTGGCTTCCAGGGGAGACACCAAAGTAAGGTAGGAAGTGAGCAAACCTTTTAGGGCCTTTCAGTGCTGACCTCTTGTTTTCTCTCTTCACTCCCTCGACATAGAAAAGTCCAATCTGATTGTGGTCCGGAGAGGTTGCGGTCCACCCACATCATCCCCTGTTCAGCCCCACTTGGCATGCCAGCTGAGTCAGATGACATTTCACAAGATCCCTGTTGACAGCCTGGAGTGGGTAAGGGACCTCAGGGAATGGGGGTTGGGGGTCTCAGTTGGAGTTCAGAGACCTGGTCTCCATCTGTCTCTGCTGTGTGGCTTCAGGCATGTCATGTAACCTCTGTGCTTCTGTTGCATCATCTGTAAAATGGGGCCAGTAACTGTGCCTTGCTCAGGTGTGTGGGGGATCAGAATCCCACAGGAGCTCCCTTACTGGCCTCTCCTGTTGTTTCCTCACCCTCCAGCATGAGAACCTGGGCCATGGCTCCTTCACTAAGATTTACCGGGGCTGTCGCCATGAGTCCGTTGATGGGGAGCCTCGGAAGACAGAGGTGCTGCTCAAAGTGTTGGATGCTAAACATAAGAACTGCACAGAGGTGAGCAGATAGGGACCAGGCCTTTGGGGTCAGGGCTGGTTGGAGAAAGGGTCATGGAGTCAAAGACATTTGAAAACACAAAAATGTAGACACAGCATCTCCAAATGATGAAACATGGAAGGGTTGGGCAATATAGATGCAAATGGAAAGAGTACACCAGATTGTGGGAATAACTGGTGCAAGGATCCTGAAGCAGGACTGAGTGTGGCCCATTTAAGGAACAGTGAGGAGGCCAGTGGACCTGAGACGAGTGAGCAAAGGATAGGGGAGTGATTGTAGGTGGAGGCATCAGAGGGGCTGTGCCAACAGGGGAAGGATTGAGCCCTTCTCAACCCCCGTATCCCACTTATCTGTGAAAGACTCGAGATAGATGACAGTGGGCAATTCCAGCCACTATCAGAAAATTATGATACAGAGTGCTATGTGCACCCATGGTGGGCTTCAGGGCCAAAGGAGGTTGGGACCAGGCCTCCTTCTGAGGCAGGTTTTTGAGAAGCATGTTTGGAGTCTCTGGTCAGACACTGGAGTGGGAGGAACCCATGCCTTTTCTCTTCCTCCTGGCCTCCCTAGTCGTTCCTGGAAGCGGCAAGCTTGATGAGCCAAGTGTCATACCAGCATCTCGTGTTGCTTCATGGCGTGTGCATGGCCGGAGACAGTGAGAGACCTCCACATCCCACCCCTTTTCTGTCCCACTGAGTCTATCCATGTCAGCATTAGAAATACACATACAGGAGCCATCACCCCTGTACATATGCCCTTCAATTGTCTCTCCTTGGGCAGCAGCTCCAGGCTGCTGCCAATACTCAGTCCCCAGAGCTATCTCAAGCCAGACCTGGGTTTCAATGTCACTTCACTGTGTACTGCTCTGCAATTTTGTAAGGGGCACACTGCCTCTCAAGCCTTCATTCTATCCATTTTAGTTCAGCCCAGTATCAGGAGTTGGAGGCACAGCAGAGAATGTGATAGGGAACAGCGCAGGGCACCTCCAGTGGTCAGAGGCCTCTGACAGCTTGGAGATCAGACAATAGTTCCAGAAAGATATGGATAAGTAGGAATCAGGGAAGAGAAGGAAGAGGTGTGTTCTAGGCAGAAGACATGAAATATACAAAGAGCTGGAAGTGAGATACAAAGAGAGCTCAGAGCCTTCCAGATAGTTCAGAGATGGGAGGTGGGGAGGTGGAGAGGTGGGTAGGATAGGATGGAGGAGCCAGGATGGAAACAGAGCAAAGTGACACATGAGGGTGGAGACGGGGCAGAGCTTGTTGTGTGCAATGCAGTCCCACCTCTCAACCCTGCACCCCTCCTTGTGCTGCTGCCAGGCATCATGGTGCAGGAATTTGTACACCTGGGAGCATTAGACACATATCTACGCAAGTGTGGCCATCTGGTACCAGCCAGCTGGAAGCTGCAGGTGATCAAACAGCTGGCCTACGCCCTCAACTATCTGGTGAGTGCTCCTGTCTGCTTCATCCTCCATTCAGAAACAGGGGAATTGAGGGTGGGCTCTGTAGTATGGATAACAGTTTGGCAAGTGTGCAAAAGGAGGACATTTTAGACTGAGGGAACAGCATATATACAGGATCAGAGATTTAAGAGCAGAAAAAGGAAACAGCTGGTCATCTGTGGATGTGGGGGAGTAATAAGCAATGAGACTGGGCAGGGGGAAGGCTTCTCAAAGAGCTGGAGCCTTGAAGGTTGAGTAAGAGTTCATTACAGGGAAAAAGGAAGCAGAGCACGTCAGGCTGAGAGAACAGCATAGGCAAACGCCTACAGCTGAGAGGGTATGTCCCATGGGTGGGGATATGAAGAGAGCTCATGGGAAGAATGAACAAGTGCTGGATTTATAAAGGCCTTGAAATCAGGCTGAGGATCTTTGACTTTATCTTGAAGGCAACAGGGAGCCATAGGGTGCAAGAAGAGAATTTGAAAAGGGGAGGGACACAGATCATCTCAGGTGGACTAAAAGAGGCCAGGCAGGCTGCCCAGTAATCTAGGAAAGATTCTGGAATATGGTCTGAGCAGTACTAGGTGGGCTTTGAAGGATGTGTAGGAGTTTGTCAGCCAGCATATTCACTCATCAAACCCTCCCTGGCATTTCCTTATTTCCGGCCCACTTAGGAGGACAAAAGCCTTACCCATGGCAATGTCTCAGCCCGTAAGGTGCTTCTGGCCCGAGAGGGGTCTGACGGGAGCCTGCCTTTCATCAAGCTGAGTGATCCTGGTGTCAGCCCCACTGTGCTCAGTGTTGAGAGTAAGTGAAGAGGGCTGGAGGATAGAGAGACCTTGTGGGGCAAGAAAGTGATCCCTGATGCCATCTTCATCTGTCCCCCACCCCCACCAGTGCTCACTGACAGGATCCCCTGGGTGGCCCCTGAATGTCTCCAGGAGGCCCGGACACTTGGCTTAGAAGCTGACAAGTGGGGCTTTGGTGCCACAGTCTGGGAGGTGTTCAGCGGTGTTACAATGCCAATCAGTACCATGGATCCTGCCAAGGTCAGAGTTCCCCTTTGAAAGAGGGGTAGGCTCAAGTTCAACTTGGGGAGCATGGGTGGATCTGGAAAGGCCTCTGGGGATGTATTAGGGGTGACCAGCTCCTCCTCCCACCCCTAGAAACTTCAGTTTTATGAGGAACGACAGCAGCTGCCTGCCCCCAAGTGGATGGAGCTGGCCCTGCTGATCCAACAGTGCATGACCTATGAGCCAGACCACAGGCCCTCCTTCCGTGCTGTCATCCGTGATCTGAACAACCTCATTACATCAGGTGCTCCCTGGGCCAGGCAGGGTGGGCAGGACCTGCATATGGTATTGGGTACAGTGAGGGCAGAGCCCAACCTGACACAGTTGGAGTGCTGGTGACTGTAATAGTCATCATGGCCTTGACAGCTGCTGTAACAAGCTCCTGAGTCCAGGGCTGAACATGATGGGTGTTTAGTCTTAGTCAATGAAGGTGTACAGGTCAACAGGCACCACTCCCTTTGTGGTTCTACTCACCCCATGGCCTCAGGTCTCTGTTGGATCCTCTGTAGATAAGAGAAAGAGTGTGGAGGGTCCCGTGCTGGGTTTCCATGGGCCAGGCCTGAAGCGGTACTCAGCATGTTTTCTCTATTAGCTTGAACTCAGTCATGTATCCACAGCTCACCGCAGTGGACTCTGGGAAGGCCCTTTGGTCTCCATAGTAATATGTAGTTGCACAGGATGTGCAAGGCCTAAGGAAGGTGCCTTGGCCCAGAGGGTACTTTTTTTTTTTTTTTTTTTTTAATTTTATTCATTATTTTTAGAGAGAGGAGAAGGGAGGGAGGAAGAAAAGGAGAGAAACACCAATGTAAGGTTGGTTGCCTTTCACCTGCCTCCAGCTGGGAACCTGGCTGGAGACCTGGCTTGCAACCTGGGTATGTGCCCATACTGGGAATTGAACCAGAGACCCTGGGTTTGCTGGGTTTGCAAGCTGGTGCTCAATCCACTGAGCGCCACCAGCCAGGGCCCAGAGGGTACCTTTTTCAGCCCCACAAAGTACCCTTTGGCTCACAGTGGCCCTGCCATAATGCACAGAGAGGGTAAACATGCAGATTGAGGTCACACAGCAAATCAGCTTAAGGCCCAATGCACTGCACACTCACTGCCTATGGTCCCCAGATTATGAGCTCCTCTCGGACCCCACACCTGGTGCCCTGACACCCCGTGATGGGCTGTGGAATGGTGCTCAGCTCTATGCCTGTCAGGACCCTACCATCTTTGAGGAGAGACACCTCAAGTACATTTCACAGCTGGGCAAGGTGAGGTGGCAGGCTGGGTTGGGCAGGGTGGCACCCAGGCACATGTATACCAGCCCCAATATCCCTCAGGGCAACTTTGGCAGTGTGGAACTGTGCCGCTATGACCCACTGGGAGACAACACAGGAGCCCTGGTGGCTGTGAAGCAGCTGCAGCACAGCGGCCCAGACCAACAGAGGGACTTCCAGCGGGAGATCCAGATCCTCAAAGCCCTGCACAGTGACTTTATTGTCAAGTATCGTGGTGTCAGCTATGGCCCAGGTACGAATCCCATATCCTCCTCCTCCCACAGTACCACTTTGGAGTGGTCTAAGAACATCGGTAGATGCTATGGCCCCTCTTCTTCATCCAGCTCTATCCACTTGAATTCCAGCTCTAGCCCTTAGGAGCTGGATGACCTGGGGGGAGGGGCAGTGATTTCTTTCTGAGTTTCCATTTGCCCACCTGAAAAATGGGTCATTATGTAGTGTTAATGAATCAGTACATACAGTAGAGAGACATCAGCGATGTTATCGCCTTCCCATTTTATAGAAAGCAATACTGAGTCCAGGAAAAACCCACTGGACAAGGTCCCACTCTGCATTGGGGGAAGAATGAGGAGGGGGCCCATGGTGATTACTCCATCGTCCCCTGCCTCTTAGGCCGCCAGAGCCTGAGACTGGTCATGGAATACCTGCCCAGCGGCTGCTTGCGTGACTTCCTGCAGCGGCACCGCGCGCGCCTGGATGCCAGCCGCCTACTCCTCTACGCCTCGCAGATCTGCAAGGTGCGGGGCGGAAGCTCTGGGTCTTGCGGAGCCCAGCCGTCTAGCCTTGGGCGGGAGTCTTCGTGGAGTCTTGGGGGAAGCTGAAGGTTGATATTTGGGGTGCAGGTCAGGTTGGAAGTGGGGTTGAGTTGGGCTAAGCACAGGACTGGAGTGCAAAATGAGGCAGGGGCGGGGGGTTAGGCTTGGGGGTCTGTGTTGGGTTGCGGTTGGATTTCAGGTCAGGCTCAGGACCCCTTGCCGAGTCATCCTGGGGTCGGTACCGCTTGTCCGCCCTCAGGGCATGGAGTACCTGGGCTCCTGCCGCTGTGTGCACCGCGACCTGGCTGCGCGTAACATCCTTGTGGAAAGCGAGACGCACGTCAAGATCGCTGACTTCGGCCTCGCCAAGCTGCTGCCACTGGACAAAGACTATTATGTTGTCCGAGAGCCTGGCCAAAGCCCCATCTTCTGGTAGGGACCCGGCTTGGTCCGGCTGCTCCTTCCCGCCGAACCCGGCCTTGGACCCAGCCCCTCTCCACCATCCTGGCCCCTCCCTTACTCCGACTGTTCTCACCCGACCCCTCGCCCTCACTGTCCTGGGCCCGCCCTAGCCTCGCCCCTCCCGGCCCACTCCTCTTGCTGTGTACGGCTGCATCCCCTCCCCCTTGGCGCTCGTAACTCATCGCCTCTCAGCTTCAGCCACAGGATTGACTCCCTACACCCAAGTCCCGCCGGGACTGGCCCCAGAATCACTCCCATCCCACAGTCAGGGAAAATGAGACCCCAGAGGTGGAGTCTAACTTTCTTATAGTCCCACCTGCCCTGGACAGCTTCCCTAGTCCAAGGCTGCTCCTCTCCTGTCCTCTGCCAGGCGCTCACACCCCAAGGACGCCATGTCCCCTCCAGGTACGCCCCGGAGTCCCTCTCGGACAACATCTTCTCACGCCAGTCAGATGTCTGGAGCTTTGGGGTCCTTCTGTATGAGCTGTTCACCTACAGCGACAAGAGCTGCAGCCCCTCTGCTGTGAGTCAGTGTACCGGATCCCTAGCACCCTTCTCTCCCCACCCCTTTGCTGTGGCTAACCTCCTCCCCACAGGCAGCCGCCCCATCACCTGTCCCTCTCCTGTCCCCACCATGGATGCGCCCCTTCACTTGGGCTTACCCGCCTGATCACTGACTGGCCCCGCCCCCCACCGTGGAATGCTCCTTCTCCACCATTGGTGCTTTCCCTTGGCCCCAGGAGTTCCTGCGGATGATGGGCTGTGAGCGAGATGTCCCAGCTCTCTGCCGCCTCCTGGACCTGCTGGCAGAGGGCCAGAGACTGCCTGCGCCTGCGGCCTGCCCTAGTGAGGTGAGCCCTTGTTGGACTGACTCAGTCCACGCTGAGGTCTTGGGCAAGCCATGGTGAAGCCATGGTGAGTTCACCATGATGTCTCCTGGTTGAGAGCTGCTGCTGGGACGTGAGGCTGGACATTTTCAGGGCCGCGGTTTACCTATATCCAAATGGAAATAGCAATGCCTTACAGTGTGGGAGAAGATCAGAGTAATTAACATCATCCCGTGCTCCCCTTAGAGCCCAGCACACAGTCGGTAGTCAACACAATGGTAGGGACTCTCATGGTTCATTATTACAACTTTTGCGTAAGTTTCTGCCATGTGGTTGGTCATTTGTAAATTAATTTGCTTGGGCCACAAACATTTATGAAGCGCTGACTGTATTCTGGTGCTGGGAACTCACAGGGTCTCCCAGTAACCAGCAAAAGCTAATAGGATCATTCTGGTGGGAAAGAGATGAACAGGGTGAAGTAGTAGGAGAGGGGTGGTCAGGGAAGGCCTCTTAGAGGGGGTGATACCTGGAGGAGGAGCCCACCCATGGGCAGAGTTGGCAAGAGGGCTTTCTCAGTGGAGGACACAGCAATTGTAAAGGCCCTGAGGTAGGAAGGAGCTTGGTGCAATTAAATAATGATATGGCTGCATGGAACAAGGGATGCAGTAATCAAGGGAGGGAGGCAGAAGGGAGGTGAGATTTTGTTCTAAGACCCATAAGGAGTCATGGGAGGCTTTGGAGCAGGAGGGGGATGGAGTCTAAATATATTTTAACATTATGAACAAGAGCCTTGTCCTTCCTATCTCTCCCTGTGACCATTGTCTCCTCCCACCCCCTTAGGTTCATGAGCTCATGAAACTGTGCTGGGCTCCTAGCCCACAAGACCGGCCATCCTTCAGCACCCTGGGCCCCCAGCTGGATGCACTGTGGAGTGGAAGCCGGGGGTAGAATCCAGAGGCATGAGATGCACACCTTCCTTGTTTGTCTGGCAGAAGAACCCCACTCACTGTTATTTTTACACCTCCTGCGCACAGATCTCTGGGTTCTGGTCTCTGTGGACTGGCTGTGTGAGTTTGGGCAGGACCAGCTCCTCTCTAGGCTACCTGTCTCACGAAGACCCCCGAGAGTCAAATGACATTTTGTGTTTGGGGGGCATCCTTGGCTTGTGGAACAACAGTCTTGTGGCCTTTGGAACTTGTAAAGATTCAGGATAGATGCCTTGATGGGGCCCATTGAGACCTGCCCTTAGAAGTAAGGGACCACATTTAAGCTCCTCTCATCTTCCTATCTTCTCAGGATGTCTTTGTCTCTCACTTCCAGCAGGGACATGGTGTAGCTTTAAATATACGATCTCAGGCTTCTGTTCTCCCATCCTGCTCTCACTGGAGGAAGGCAAGGACAAGAGCAGATGCTTTGGTTGGAAATTTACTTTTGGGGGAGTGAATGTGACTGGTATTGTGTCAGGAGCCAGGAGAGGCCAGGGACCCAGTTCAACCTAACTGTACCTGAGGATTTGTTTCCCCACCTGTACACCAGGACCCTTTCTGTTTTGACCAGAAGTTTATACACCGATGACCCTGGAGCCTGACAGGAGCTTTTCAGCAATTGAGGGATAGATAGACAATCTTGGCAGAGGGAACAGCATGGTGAGAATGAGGAGACTCAGAAGTACAGAGTTTGTTTGAGCCCATGATTCTGCCACTTATTTGGTGTGTGACAGTGGACAAGTTGCTTCCCTCTCTGGGTTCCAGTTTCATAGTGTTGGCCCCTCAACTGTGCAGTCAACTTCTGGAGGCTCCCGCAGGGTAAGCCCTACCATACTTTCTCACGTGTCTGCAAGGCTTTTCTGCCACTTAGCCTCCCTGGAAAGTGGTTATTCATTTCTCTCAAAACTGAAGCTCTCACCTCTCTGAAGCCTCCCTTGCTGTGCTCCCACCACTCCCCTGCAAGCCCTGTACTTCCTTCTAACCCTAGGGCTAGGGTAGTGACTGTGTCCAGCTCTGAATCCTCCTCCAACCTGGAGGCTCCATGGGGGCTGGGCTTGGGTGGGCACTGAGAAGACTCTAGGGCATTTGCTGGATGAATAAAGAAATTCAGTATAAGAGATGGTTTGTTATTGGACTGGGGTGATGGGGAACCTTGGGGAGGGGTGTGAGCTGGGAAGGGATGTGGCTAGGGCTTGGAGATAGAGACTCCAGGCTGGGGGCATAGTGAGGGCCCCAGGATAGGCTGCAGGAGGAGAATGGCAGGGTGGGGCATTGGCTGGGGCTCTGGAGGACAGAACCCCTCCCCCCAATCCCCAGCTGCTGACCTTGGCTCTGTCCAGGGGAGCTGATTACAGGCTTTTAGTGGGTGGAGGGACAGGCAGTTCTGTGGGGTTCAGAGGGCGAGGCCCTTTGGGAAGGCTAGGCTATGGGGAGGGATTCAACCTTAGGAGGGCCTAGCTAGTCCCTCTGTGTGCTCCTCAGGACTGCTGGAAACATATGGAGAGTGATAGAAAGATAGAGAGAGGGAGGGAGGGAGAGAGCATGCACAGAGGAGAGAGAGAGAAAGACAGATGTCTCTTAGCCCATGTAAAGCTGCCTGCTTTGGTAAAAAGTGGAGTGGTGGGAGTGGGCTGGGGCTGCTGCAGGGCTGCTCTAAGCTTAAGCAAGACCCAGTTTTCAGCACAGATTCTCTCTGCCTTAGTTTCCCTTCTTGGTAGTCATAAGGCCCTCTGGGCACCAGGCTGGCATCTGATAGGTGCTGAGCAAATGCAGTCATCTTTATTCTCTGCCCAGCCCAAGGGGAACCTGATGAGGAATAGGCAGAGCTGGTCAGCACCTCCAGCCCCAGGGTCCACCCTTCTGCAGCTTTGGGCAAGTGTGGGGTCCCCTACTGGAGCCTCAGTTTTTGTTTTTTATTTCTGTGTACAATAATAGCAACAAGATTCTGGATACCCCCAGTCTCAGTTGGCTGAATGCCCACCCACAACCACTACCACCTCTGCAATTATTATTCCTCAGTTTATCTACTTCACTTCTCTAAAGTGGTTAAACATAATAATAAAGACTCCTCAGCCAGAGTTCCATCTGAGGAAGTACCCCCAAGGCCCTGGCCCAGCAAGAGACCCTCGCTGCTCTGTGCCCATCTCAGCCTATCATAAGCAACGTTGCAGCTGGACCAGCCCCTGTGTTTCTTATTATGGTTACAAGATATCATCAGGAACCATCAGGGGACTCTGAAAAAAAGTAAAGATTTATTACTTATAGAATCTTGTAGAAACAACACAAAGAGTGAGGCGGCAGGTAGACAGAACATGCAGAATCTGATGTTCTGCTTTCATTGGCTCTGAGGATGGGGGAAGGGGCCAGAGTTTGCAGACCCATCCTTTACTGTGAATTTAAAACATGACAATGTGATTTAAAGTGTGAATGGGAAAAAACAAGTGTCCAAAATGGTCAGTTACCAAAACCAACCAAGCTCTCTTAAACAGAGGTACCACGGGGGAATGTCGTCTGGCACTTCGTCTAGTTGCTGGGCAGCACGAGTGTTTTGGAGGCTGCCATCCTTGGGATAGTTGTCTCCATAATCAAAGCTTAATTAAGCCAGGCACTTATATTACAAAAAAGGAGATACCAACAATGTCAAGGCTTATGCTGAAGTCACCCTGACCTTGCCCTTGACCCTCTCCTGGGCCCTCTCTCTTGCTTCCTCCTTCCTCCAAGGTCCCCAGCTGGGGAGGGCTAAGCGCCTATAAAGGGGATGCGAGCTGAGCTCTTGCGTCTTCCACCACCATGGACCCCCGCCGGCTCTCCTGGGCACTGGTGCTTCTGGGCCCAGCCCTGATGCTGGCGTTGGGTCGCGCACCTGCCCCAGAGACCCCAGAGAAGCTGTGTGGCCACCACTTCCTTCGCACGCTGGTGCAAGTGTGCGGGGGTCCACGCTGGTCCCCTGAAGCTGGCAGGCTGGTGGCTCGTGGAGACCGTGAGTGGGGTGGCCAGGGACGGTGTTTCCGGGTCTCTAACTGGGGCAGATGAGGGGGCAGAGGTGGATGTTGAGGCCGTGGGTGGGTTTTCACACCAAGACCAGGTGCACCTGTGGGCTGACCAGATCATAGAGGATGCTTTCCCTGCCGGGCTGGGCGAGAACCCTGGCAAAGCCTAGCAGCAACACAGTGTTGCAACAGCACAGTTATAACCATCTTTACCATTTCAGTATTTTGATCTTCATGCATTTTCCCATGATTTTTAAAAAATATTGCATTGTTGAGTTTTGGTGCTCCCTTAAATTGTGCTCCAGAAGGCCAGTGCTCCCTCTCCTCACCGTAGTCCCAGCCTTGGTTTAGAGGGCATGAAACAGGTTTGTTTGTATGTGTGACACATACTTGTGTCCTGCATTCATTCATCTGTGACAGGGATGCAGAAGCACACATGGCAGATGGGTGTACTTCAAGGGGTTTTGAGGGCATGTACCTCTGTGTGCTTATCCAAGGGTATGGATGGGTCTGTGTGCACCCACTGTCTGCCCACCTGTGAACACAAATGTCCCATGTCTGCTGTCTTGTGCTCAGTTAAGTGTCTGTGTGTCCATGTGATATGTGGCACACAGGAGTGTGCACTGACGGGGACCTGAGCGTGGGTGATTAAATCTGTCCAGTGTACAATAGGTACTTAGTAAGTGCTAACTATTTGTGTGCATGACTAGTGTTTAGTGAGGCACTCAGCAGGATGTGAGCACGCAGGGGTGTGAACGCAGAATGGGGGGATCTACTCTGTCACCAGGTGAGTTGCTGCAATGGCTGGAAAGACAACATCTCCATGGGCTGGTAGCCAACAGGGACCTGATGCTGGTGCTGGACCCACAGCCACTGCCCCAGGCCTCTCACAATCACCACCACCGCCGGGCAGCTGCTACCAACCCTGCCCACCACTGCTGCCTCAATGGCTGTACCTGGCAAGATCTGCTGAACCTCTGTCCTCACTGAACTCTCCTGGGGCATGGCCTCAGGGCAGCCAGAGACCTAGAAGGTATAGTCAGGTGAATTATACAGAGTACCACAGTCCCATACCTAAGAAGACACTGTTGATTGATTACCTCTTGGGACAGGGAACTCACTACCTACCCCAGATCCCCTATCATCTATGAGGTCAACTTGGGGGAAAAAAATACCCCCCTCCTGGCTTGGAGGATCCTTGGTTTTAGAGATGCCAGACACTGAGAACCAAATGTCTTCACCTCTGAGGAGTCCCAGCCACCACCCTTTCTACACTTGTGACACCCAGTATCGCTGTCTTCCCAACAATAGAGAAATAAAACTCCTGCAGAATTCAAAGCAACTTTTTGTATTTTCTCAATAAAAAGGGATAAGCCTGGGTCAGCTTGTCTTGGCTTGGCTCCTGGGAGCCATGGACCACTAACACTTCTAGAAGCTTGATAACAGTTTGAATGTCATTATAAAATAAAGGACACTAAATCCTAGGGAGATGGCTGCTTCTAAGGTCAGACAGGGAGGGAATGGCCAAGGGCAGGATTCAAACCCAAGTATCTCTTATGAGCCCTAGAAGGGCCTTCATATAGTTTAATGCCCACTTGATGGTACACACGTACACAAATATCAACAGGTACTTATTAATCCAACTCTGACCATTCTCACTTGAATTCTCCCTTCCTCCTGATGGGGTTTGTATGGTATAACCTCCTTGCTATGAGGTAGGTTTGTATCTGTGACCCTTCCCATATGGTTGGCACAAAGTATAGGGCAAGGAGTGCAGCACACAGTAGGTGCACAATAAACACTTAAAGAGAAAGGAGGCAGAATAGAGGACAGCAGAGCCACAGTCCTAGCAGGAGGAGGTGCCCCAGGGAGAAGAGGGTGAATGGGATTGGGAAGAAGCCTTGCCAGAAGCAGGAGATGGAGGTGGGCCCAGTGTCCCATGATGACAGCAGCAGTCTCACCCTGTGCCTCCCTTTCCTGAGCCTGTCACCAAGCTGGCATGGGAATCAGTCATGGGGGCATATAAACTGAGGGCTATTGGGATCCATGGCTGGTGTATGACCAGGAAGAGGGTAAGGGCTGATCAGGATGATCCAACCCCCTGTAGCCTCTCATCAGCTTTGTATATTGGCGTATATAGTCCATTGGAAATGAGACTTTTGCAAATGAATGCAGAATGGTCAGAGTTAAAACTTATAAACACTTTAAAAATAAAAAGACCTCCAGATCTTCACAAAACATTTTATTCCCTAAGGATCCCCTCTCCAGTCCACTCTGCTGCCTTAGGTGTTCCTGCCACCAACCCAGTGCCTCCGAGGCCCATGTGCCAGACACTTGTCCAAGGGCAGCAGGACTAGGGTTCATGGGTTTGCTTGGATCTCCTTAACCAGAAAGTTACACTGGACAGCCATGGGCCACAACGGGCTCAGGGCCACACAAGGACCTAAACCTCCTCCTTCTCTGGGCACTGGGGTGAGTGTCTGCACTGGCCTTGAGCCCTGTGAAGGCCCCTCTGGTCTCAGCATTGTGCCCTGACTTCTTGGGGAGCCCAGGTATGGGGAGTCAACATAGCCTGAGAGGATAGCTGCCTCCCTCCTCTGCCCAGTTTCTACCACTAGAGAACCTGATACCACAGACATGCAGGGGGTGGCCCCACTCATGGCCTCCCTGGCACTTCCTACCATCTGAGGGATTCAAGACCCAGGGAGGGGTCAGCAACTGAACTCCTTTCCCTAGCTGAAAAATGCTTCTTGCTTCAGCTGCATGTGAACCCAGGAATTCCCAATTGGCCTTGAACCCGATTAAACCACTGCAGGTTCCTTATTAAGAGGAGGCTGGCCAAGGTTTCAGGCCCAGCCCACAGTCAAGGCGGGGGCTGAACTTTGACACAAAGGAGGTGGAAGCATCAGCAGCAGCCGAACCCGGCTGGAGAGCTTCTGCCAGTAGCTGCCAGGGCAAGAGATGGTCCCTCCAGCTGAGAGTCTAGAACAAATGATGATCATGGTTGAAACTGAGCCGACTGAATTTTGAAGGCTGTGCAGGAGTTTGCCACAAAAGTATTCACTATCAAACCCTCCCTGCTACTCCCCTATGCCCTGGGAAGACAAAGGTCCAGCTTTCTGGGAAGAAGATGTTATCCTTTCCTATGGGGTGGGGACAGGAGCCTAGAGGCTGGGGGCCCTCACACCACTTCAGTGGCTCGTCCGCTTGCCACAGGTGAGGTTGGGCTGGCTCAGTGCATTCCACATGAGGAACAGCTCATAGGGCAAGAAGCGGTGCACCAGCAGCAGCTCCCGGTAGAAGCAGGGGTCAAAGGAGGACAAACGTGCTGAGGGAGCCCTAACGCCAACAGTGCGGATACCACTGTGCGAGGCAGGCTTCAGGCCCTCCTGCTTCAGGCACATGCCCAGGAAGACATCATCGATGGGGAGGAGGTCAAGGGTGAGGGCAGAGCGGTGCACAGCTGCAGCTGTGAAGCGGGATAGCAGGATGCCACCACCTCCACAGTAGGGTGGGTAGTGCTCCTCCTGTGTCACTATCTTCGGCACATAGTACTTGCTACTGGGGACCCGGATGGGGCCCACGTTCTGGATCAGCTGCCCCACAAAGAGGTGGTGGTCAGGATTGTGGTTCTGCAGGTAGGAGACCATGTTGTCTGTGTGTGCAAAGACATCATCATCCCCATTGAGCAAGAAACTGGCATTGCTGCACCGAGTCTGCTGCCACTGTAGGAACAGCACCTGCAGGCGGGTTATAGGGGCATGTGGGCTCAAGGGCTGGGGTGATCAGCCTCAGGTCCCTGTTGGCTGCCCCAGCCCTTCAAGAGTAGCTAAGGATGGGTCCCCCTGTCAACCCAGCCTGAGTTCAAGGTCCCACCCTGTGGGGTGACCTCAGCAGACAACTTTCTGTGCCTCAGTTTCCAACTTTCCATTCAGGCCTCATCTCAGGACCTGCCCACAGGATTGTTGGGGATCCATGAGGACAAATATTTCGTAGAGTGCCAAGAAATGGTCACATTTACTTTTATTGCTATTCCTTCCCACTGTGCCTGGCCAAGGGCTGCTGTTACATAATTCTTTGCGTGGTTGTCACTGAACTTCTACTTCCCCACACCAGACTCTGGGCTCCCCTGCGTGGGGGATGTTGTCTCTTACCTGAGCCATGTTCCCAGCACCCATTGTGGGCTGAGTGCCTGATATGGACTAGAATCATGTTTCGCAAGCTGATGATTATCATGCGCTTTGTTAATAAAACGTGACATGTTGAGGGGTCTTGGCCCCCTGCTTGCTTCAGCTTCAGTTTCCTCCACAACAACCTGGGTTGCCTGCCAGGTGCTGTCCTCAGGGCCTGCCCAGTTTTGAGCCCCTAATGCAACCATAGGAGGCAGGTGTGGGCTTCAACCCCATTTATAGATGAGGAAATAGAGGCTGTCCAGAGATGGTGCTGTGTGCAAGGTTCCCTAACACAGAAGTAGCCCCTGACCTGTATGTGCCACTAGGAGCAGGAACTTACACGGGGTCTCTACTCAGCCTGCTCCTCCCAGCCCCCATATGGCTGGGCCCTTGGAGCCTCTACTTCCTCTTCTGCAAGTAGATTCCCTGTCCCTCTCATGGGTTCTTGTACCTCAAAAACATTTTTATGGCGCACTCACTGCAGACTGGGTCTCATGGGGAGACGGACCACAGGATGTGTTCTATCGGGTGCCCTGCATCCTCCCACCCCATTGCCAATGTTACTTTAGTAACTGGCACTGGTCCAGGTGCCTTCTATTACCTCAAGTAATCTTTACAGCGGCCCTCAGAGGTGGGTGAGGCCTATTCATATCCCAATTTCCCTGCTGAGGAAACAGGCACAGGAAGGTGAACCATCACGAAGGGCAAAACAGAGCCTCCAACTTCAACCTAGGTCATCAGGCCCCTCCCCACAGCCAGGCTTGTAACCTCTGGCCAGCCTGAGCTTTTCCCTGCTTCCCCTAGAGAAAAGGCCTTCAGAAGCCATGAGGACAGTAGAGGGGGCTGGGTGAGGGATCTGCTGGTTGCCTTGGGCCCCTAAGAGGAGATGGGGGTGATCTGGGCAGGAAGGACAGGTGGCCCAGATCAGGTAGGTGACTTTCTGCCAGCCCACCTGCTTGAGTGTGAGGTTGAAGAAGGAGTCGTGGAAGTCCCACTGCAGGATGTCACCATGAATCCTTGCCTCCATCGCCAGCAGCTGGTTGACTTTGCGGGCCTCGTGCGGTTGTTGGGCTGTGCCCACCAGAAAGAGACGGCGCAGCTGTTGGCCCTGCACCTTCCGCTCCTGGCCCCAAGTGCGCCGCACCACCTCCCTGCGCTCGTAATTGTGGGGCGATGACTTGATGACCAGGAGCAGGAAGACCGGCTGTGCGCACTTGCTGGGCGGAGGGTCCTGCAGCAGCCGGAAGTTGCGGCAGTGTTTGTGCAACAGGAAGTCACGGATGTGCTGCGGCTGCTCTGGGAAGTCTGGTAGCTGGGCCAGGGAAGTGTTGGCCCTACAGGGCGCAGGAGGGGCGAGGGTTGGCTCAGGGAGCCAGATCAGAGCCTCGGGGGTGCCCAGTGGCTCTTTTAGGCCCCGCCAGGGGCATAGTGACTTGTGTAGAATGAGGAGGAAGAGGAGATTAAAGATACAGAGGACCATAGCCAGGCCCACGTTTCGCAGTGGCCTCGGATACTTCATTCTGGACTCCAGGGTTCAGGATTGGTCCAAGGAGATCCCCAGGGTAACTCCTGGGGAGAATAACACTCACTGAAGATCCCTGAGGGGTCAAGCCCGTTACCTGAGCCACCAACACCTGGACCCCAACACCTAGTGTCAGAGTACAGTTGCTCAGGTTGGTAAAAGGTTGAAATTCACCCCCATGGAGCCCCCCACATCCCACTGTCTCCAGCACTCCAACCCAGGCTAATGCTGACAGTTGCCTGAGCCTTGCTAGGGATTCCATATTTACAAAGAAAACAAGCACAGGAATTCCAACGACAGCCCCCCAGACTCAGTGTGCCCAGAATCCACCCCTCCTGTATCCAACCTGGTCCTACTCATGTCCCTGCCTCAGGGATGGCCCAGCAGCCTTCCAGATGGAGGCAGGGAATGGCCTTTTCATCAGATGAGAGCTACTAGGATCCTTCCTGCTTCCCTCTAGAAAGCTCCGAGCTCTGGGATTCTCATATACCCATCACCCCTTCTTCTTGACTATGTTTCATGATCCTTTGGTCTGAGCATGTCACTGACCTTTCACAGGCCCAGGCCCAGCATGTATCTAACAAAGTTATCTTCTTTGGCAAACTCCCATTCCTCCTGTAAAACTCATCTCAAACAGTCCATTATCTAGGAAGCTCTCTTTGACTCCCAAGGAAAAATCCTGGTTCCCTGATTGGGACCTCTAGTCCCATTTCCCAATCTGGCTCAGTCCTCCTCCCTTGAGGGGTGGGGCTGTGCCTGGCCTTGTCAGCATGAGGCAGACCCATGGGAACCCCAGGAGTGTTTGAATGAATAAATTTATGAATAAAAGTATAGTCATTACATTCCTCTCTGGCAAACTCTTATTCAAACTTCAAAACCCCAGCTCTAATGTCTCCTCTTCCTAGATTTCCCTCCCCTTATCTAGGCACAGCCCTTGGTCTCCCTTCTAAGTCCCATTTCTAGGCTTCCCTGGAGCACCTCAGCATCTTTTTGCCTGGGAAAGTGGTGTCTGCTGTTTTCAGCCATGAATTTGAGGAACTATTCTTCCAGTGCATATGAAAGCACTGGATCAGCCCTAAGATAGGACTTATCCAGTCAGCACTTAATTGGCTTACCCTAGAGGAGTGCAGACTCTGAAGCCCCACTCTGGGGTTTAAATACTGGTTCAATCACTTCTTGGCTGTGTGCCTTCCACACCCTGGATGTTGGTCTCCTCAGCTATAACTGGGGCACCTGAACAATCCCTGGTTAAGAGGGCGGTGCACGTGTGAAGGGACTGCTCAGGCACAGGCAGGCCCCTAAGAAGGCATTCAGTGAGTGTTTGTGGAATGAATATGTGAGCTTCAGCACTTACCTCAGCCTCCCTCAGAATGTCCGTGCTGATCTGGGGTCTCCTTGTTCTCTCCCCTGGCACCTGGAACAGTGGTGGATGTCAGGGGCACTCTGGTGGGCTCCTCCTGCCCCAAGTGACCCTACCTGACCACTGCGTGGGAGCAGGCAAGTGAGAGGTTTCCTGTTTACATCTATAGCAGAAAATTGGTGCTATGCTGGGGACAGGGCATGCCTATTGGACCCCTGAGGCCATTTCACTAATGTTTCTATTGCTCTCTCTACATACTGTCTGGCTATGTCCTCTTGAGCCAGATGTCTCCCAGAAGTGGGACCCAGTTCTTACTCCACACTCTGTCACTGTGTGGCCTTGGGAAAAAGGGTAAACTTCTCTGACCTCCATGTTAAAGGAAGTGAATGAACACTATGTAAAATTGTTGAGGGGTTCTTAACCTCAAACGTGATGGGCACAGTCCTGCCTCAGGTCTGTTGCCTCATGTCCACTCCACTTGACATGCTTTTCCCCAGATGTGTATACAGTTCCTCACTTCCTTCCTGTCTCCCCACATGTCCCCTTCTTAGGGAGGCCTTCTTAGGACACTGCATCTCACTGATTGTGCCCATTCTACCTTTTCGTCTTTCCACAGCACTTCCCACCTCCTAAACACATAATAAAACTTTTTAAATGTTTGGTTTCTTATCCTTCTCCTCTTACCAAATCATAAGCTCTATGTGACTTGTCATGTTCACTGTTTTATCCCCAGCTCCCAGAACAGTGCTTGGTACATAGTAGGTGCTCAATGAAAGTGTGTGGCGTGCATGATGGATGAATGAATGCTGCCTTGCCACAGCATCTGGCTCTAGAATGAATTTATACATTCATTCATTGAAGCCAATGTTTATTGTGTGTCTGTGTGCCACCTCCTGGGAGCTAGGGCACAATGGTGAACAGGCACAAAGTACCTAAATGTGTCTGCCACTATGGAACCCACACTATCAAGGGGACAAACACTAAAGAAAAACCTCAATGAAATGATATGAGATTACAAAGCCAAGGGAGAAAATGGGGTCTGGTGGCACATTTGGATTTTGAGATCCAAATGACATTTAAGCTGGGATGTGACAATGCGGAGGAGCCAGCATGGCCAAGGTGTGGGGGATGGTGTCCCAGGGGAGGGAACAGCAGATGCAAAGGTCCTGAGGTGGGAATAAACTGGTAGAGCCTGAGCAGTGGTAAGACCCTGCCTGCAGGTGGCCCAGAGCCTATCTTGTGGCTTCCCTGGTGGCAGCCAGTTCCCAGGGATTCAGCCTCTGGTAGCAGGAGGTCTAGGAGATCAAAAAGGCAAATTAGTATCTTCTCAGATCACAATGGTTTGAAACTAGAAACCAATCTCAAGGGAAAAACCCAAAAATTCTCTAACTCATGGAGACTGAATAACATGCTTTTAAGCAATGAAGGGGTCAACAATGAGATCAAAGATGAAATCAAAAAGTTCCTGGAAACAAATGACAATGAACACGCAACAGCCCAAAACCTATAGGATACAGCAAAGGCAGTTCTCAGGGGGAAATTTTTTAAAAAAGATTTTATTTCATTATTTTTTAGAAAGAGGGGAAGGGAGAGAGGCAGAGAGGGAGAGAGACATCAATGTATGGTTGTGTTTCACCTGCCTCCAGCCACAGACCTGACTGGAGATCTGGTTTGCAACCTGGTTATGTGCCCTGGCTGGGGAATCGAACCTGCGACCCTTGGGTTCGCAGGCTGGCGCCTTGTCCACTGTGCTACCAGCCAGGGCTCAGGGGGAAATTTATAGCAATACAGGCCTTCCAAAAAAGGTTACAAGAAGTTCACAAAAACGACCTAACCACAAAGCTGCAAGAACTAGAGGAGCAACAACAAACAAAGCCCAGAGCAAGTAGAAGGAAGGAAATCATCAAGATCAGAGCAGAACTAAATAACTCAGAGATTCAAACTACAATTCGAAGAATCAACAGGACCAGGAGCTGGTTCTTTGAAAAAATAAACAAAATTGACAAGCCCTTATCCAGAC